>JAJIBD010025906.1:0-16773 GCA_021461705.1 Cryptotis parvus | reverse complement strand
GGTGACTACAGTGAGATCCCACCCGCCCAGCAGAGCCTGGCAAGCTACCTATGTCATTTGGATATGCCAAATACCAGTAATACTATAGACCCATTCCCTGACCTGATGGAATGGCTTGAGGCTCTTGCTGTTCCTCATGCTGTGATACTTAGTTCCTACTATCATGTGACAGGATATATGGAGATGTTATTGGTGCCCGCTTCGAGCAAATCGATGACGAAACAGGGAGACAGAGTGATACAAGTGATCAACTGCTCAAATGGCTTTTCTAGCTTCACCTTTCCCAACATTCCTGTCCTTCCAGTGACTAGTGGATTCCGCATGCTTTCCTTCTACGTCATATATGATCTGCCATGACTTTCCTACTTTATAATATTCATGTTTATTTATCACAAAATTTTTCTTTTGAAAATTATAAGTGAGTAAATTCATGTTTCTGGTAAAATTCAAGATAGAATCATCCCAATATGTTAAAAAGTTTTTACAGATATGAAACATCTTTTTGTTTGCACTACAGCAAAAGAAAAGTCTTGCTAGTCAAAGACCGGCACATGGACTAAGAGCAACCATATTGCCTGAGATCTATTGCGTATAGGGAAGTCAGGCCCTCCCAGACCTGCTACATGTGGATGACCTTGCTGTCCCAGCACACAAAAATACCTAAAGCACTGGTGTAAAAATTTGAAATCATCCAAGATAAAACTGATTCAGCCTGCCAGTTGTTCACCACCAACTATGGAACCAGGACATTATGAGTAGATCTCTGGGGCAGCCAACAATCCATTATATAAGTGATATAGCTCATTGACAAGTGTTATAGCACACCCCGAGATAAGATCAGGTCTTCATCAAAACTACTCAAGTACATATTGCATTGATCAAAGTGGGATTGAGCTGGTGAGGGACCAGCACAGGGATGGTTAATGGGTGGGAGGCGGTGACCTTGGACGGCAATAGGGATTCCCTACTGGTGGAGCAGTGTGTTGAACAATGAACGCTTGGGACAACTGTAATGGAATAAATTTATAGTTTGTAAATCATAGTATTTAATAAAACTTAACTAATTGATTAATTAAAGAAGACTATTCAGTCATGTGGTTTGGTGGGAAGAATATCTGCTACTTCATAAAATCTCCATCAACTTATGATGCTTTTCATATGCAACAAAACTGACAAAGTGAGCCTTGGTGTCTCTTTGTCAAGATCTTTGGGAGATGTTTGGTGGGCATGTGCAGTGCAGATACTCAGCTGCACCTCAGGATTACTCCTGCCTCCTGTACCTCAGGCATCAGTGTTAGCAGTGCTCAGGGAACCATACGTAGTGCCACTGTTGAAATCCCAACGGCATGTACATGTACAAGGTAAAAACACCCAGCACCCTCTGCCATCTCTCTGGCCTGGAATTCAAAATTCACTTTTAAACTATGACATCGTGACTGAATGTCATTGCTTGCCTAGCATAAGAATATGACGCTTGCAACACTGGACATCAAGACAAGGCTCAGGTCCCAATTTAACTATGTAAAAATGTGACTAAAGGAAAGTCCTAATTGCAATAGCTTCCATGTTCTTAAGGATATATGAAGAGCTATTTTGATCAATGGTGTCAGTGACTAGTGTATCTTATTAACAGAAAATAATAATAGAGAGCAATCTGAAAAACATACATACAGAGTGAAAGTCTAGTGGCTTCTTTTAACTCTCTTCAAAGAGATAAATGTATTTATTATTGGTGCACAACTATTCTGAAGTGCACAAAGGAAATGATATTCCTAGCATATTTTGAATAGAAATAAGTTGTTTAATAAATCTTATTAATTTTGATTTCTGGCATTTTTTAAAAATATATTTTTTCTCTTTACAATTCCCACTGAGGAGCTGGAGCGATAGCCCAGCGGTAGGGTATTTGCCTTGCACGCGCCGCCCATGCCGACTCGGTTCGATCCTCGCATCCCATATGGTCCCCAGAGCACCGCACAGGAGTAATTCCTGAGTGCAGAGCCAGGAGAAACCCTGAGCATTGCCGGTGTGACCCAAAAAAGCAAAAAAAAAAAAAAAAAAAAAGATAAAATTTCCCACTGAGCTCTAAGACATAAATAATGTTTGTCCATGGCATCATATTCGCATGCTTTGAAGTTGATGTTCCTTGAGGAAAAAACAAATAAATTACCTGGACGTTTCCTCATTGAACATGCAGTTTCTTCCAGCACTCAGCACACAGGAACATAAAAGGAAGAGGGTCAAGAACATGTTTTTTTTTCCATTCAGAATACTGCTGTTTGGGTTTTTAATCCGAATGCTGTTTTGGGGCCATATGGAAACTGCTTGTGATAAGCCAGTGGTGAAACACTGAAGGAAGGAACAGACAATGTTTCACAATAGGATCACCCTTGTCTTTTTTTAACTCATTTTATTTTATTTATAGCTGTGTGTGATTCTTCACTTACCTTCTCAGTTTACTAATGAGGGAGAGATGGCCAAGAAAATGTCTCTAGGGGCTGGAGGTTAGCACAGCTGTCAGGGCACTTTACCTCGCATGCAGCCGACTAGGTTTGATCCCAGTTCACTGCCAGGACTGATTCCTGAGTGAAGAGCCAGAAGCAACCCTGGAGCACCACTGGGTTTGCTACCTCCAATAGCACCAGGAAGAAAATCAAGCTGAAAAAGCAAATTTATCAAGGTTATTAGATCAAATGTAACTCAGCAGTAACAAGATTAATACTAAAGGGAATTTGAGTAACCATTATAGGTTACTCTAAAGTTACAAAAGAATATGAGAGTAACTCTGGGCCTCCTAAATGGTATAAGGATCTGACTTTTCTTCATTGGATTATGCTCATTGTTGACTCTCTTCTTATAATTAACCAAAACATCAAATATGCTGTACCAGAGCTAAGCTCAGAAATATGTACTGTCTAGATTCCAAGCCTCCAGAATAAGAGCAAAGCTTTATATGCAAAATAGTCCCTTCTCAGTAAGAGAGGGAATGGAGTCCTATGTTTGTTTGTTTTTGCTTTTTGGTATCACTGTATCACTGTCTTCCCATTGTTCATCGATTTGCTCGAGTGGGCACTAGTAACATCTTCCATTAGTCCTGTCACAAGCAAGTGCAACCTAAGGGCATCTATTTGCAAGGACAGGAGGAGCCCAAAAACCATTCTTCAGGTTATGGAACTGAGGTCCATAATAGTTACTAGTCTTTGGCATAAAAAGTAAATAAAAACACTTGCCAGGCTTTACCATGTAGGTGGTATAGTCTCAGTAGAAGGCTCTGGAGACCGAGATTTACTGATGAAACTTAAAGGGGGAAGATCAGGTTTATCTTGGATGGAGCTCTGAAGAACTATGGAGTCTGAATGTTGAGAATGACTAACTGCATGATGTGTGGTTTGCTCTGGCTTCTTGCCAGGCTTACTGGTATCAATTAAAACATGTCTATAACTGCTTACTATGTATAAATGTGAAAGAAATTGGGAAGAACCTTATGCAAAATTCAGTATCCTATAAAAATATTACGTGGCGCTTGTAGCCGTGCGCCAAAGGACATGTGGGTTTAGCGTGGGTGGGCATCTCTTCCTCTTCCGGGCAACTGGCATGGAGGCGGAGGAAAGGGCAGGGCCCAAAACTCCACTCCGAGTCTGGCCAGCATGGTCTCTCCCCACTCATGAGAGCAAACCCTTGAGCAATGTTGACTCGCCAGGGATGGTCGAGCCCTTACCGGGAGGTTGCTTCCACATGGGACCGGTCGAGCAGTGCAGCTGTGGGTCTGAAGTGGATGGGTCTGGATCTCTTCCGGTGCAAATTAGCTGAGTCTAGCATGGGTGGGTCTCTTCTGGGGCAACTGGCATGGAGGCGGAGGAAAGGGCAGGGCCCAAAACTACAACCGAAGTCCGCCAGCATGGTCTCTCCCCGCTCATGAGAGCAAAACCTTGAGTAATGTTGACTCGCCAAGTGGATGGCCGAGCCCTTACCGTGAGGTCAGCTCCATGGGTTGCTTCCACATAGGGCGAGCACGCAGCTGCGGGTCTGACTGAAGTGGATGTGGGTCTGGATCTGTTTTTGGTCACACCGGCAATGCTCAGGGGTTTACTCCTGGCTCTGAACTCAGGAACTCCTGGCGGTGCTAGGGGGGACCATATGGGATGCCAGGGATCAAACCTGGGCCAGCGTGCGCAAGGCAACCTCCCAACCCGCTAGACTATCACTCCCGCCCCAGGACTCCTATGGTTTCACATGCACAGAACATAAACTTCATCCACTTCTCATGTTGGGGGGAACTATCCCCTTTCTTGTAGCTTTCCCCTTACACAATCCACTTTCACACCTATTATGCATACGCCCCATGCTTTCAGTCTTTCACAGATAAGTCACTCGATCACTTGATCCCAATTATTCATTGATTTGCTCGAGCGCGCGCCAGTAACATTTCCATTGGACCCTATCATGTGCCAATGTAGCCCAATGGCATCTGGTTGATTCAGGAATATGAAGAGCCTCAAACCATTCCTTCAGGGTCTTGACAAGGAAGTCTGACCAACTTGTAGTTAAGCGGCCCATGATCTTTTGACATTCCGCGGATCCAGTTGGTAATGGCTCTAGTCCAGCGGTTGTCTCCAAATCGCATTACATGTCTAGTCCACTGATTTTCGATGCCTTGGCAAACGAGACAGGGTCCCTGATTCTGAATAGCAACATCACTATTCACAGATAAGTAGAATAGAAAATACTTAAGCCTCATTAGACTCTGTTGGAAAGAAGCATGAGATATGAAAATTATAAATCTTTCAACCTTCCTGGAACAAAATTAAAAGGTAACAAACACACCATACATATCTCTGAGTTCTCATGGTTCTATTTAGAATAATAAAAGAAAACCCAGTTAGAAAGGATCACACCAAATTGCCTTATACTGTTTCCTTTACTTCAAGTATAGCCACTTTCAGCTGTATTCAGGCCACCTCCACATCACCAGAAACTTGTGATGGATGTCTGAGAATCACCGAAGTAGGCCAATGACCTCCTTTTCCAGGTGAGAGAAATGGTACAGCCATCTCTCAAGGGTTGTACATGCCTTAAATAGTAGTTCAGATCCACAGATGATTGGTTGAAGGTCCGACTTGGAAGCTACACGCTTGTTTATAACAGAGATCCTAAAGTCACTTTGCCCAAGCAAATAAGGCACAAAATAAGCCCAGCTGATGCTCTTGTGAACACACTACCTGTATCAACAGTTGAAATTCATAGAGATCAGGCCTGAACCATGCAATAGTTAGAACAGTTTTTCTTGCTTTGACCACGAGGAAAATCCTTAAATCTTTATATCTGTCTTTATCACAGTTACCAATGAATGCTATGTCACCCAACAATATCCACAGTGGAACATTTTATTCATAAGGGTCTGTATCCATAACCTAAATTTCTATTCCTTACCAAATTTGAATCCTTTCTATTAGGCTCTCTAGAATTTTCCATCTGACATTATTTTTTAAAAATCAATGCTTCTCCTTCTTTTTTTTTTTTTTTTTTTTTTTGGGTCACGCCTGGCGATGCTCAGGGGTTACTCCTGGCTCTGCACTCAGGAATTACTCCTGACGGTACTAGGGGGACCATATGGGATGCCGGGATTGAACCCGGCCAGCACAGGCCAGCCACGTGAAAGGCAAATCAATGCTTCTACAACCTTCTTCTTATATATTTTTCCCTTCTAGGACTGACATTTGACTCCCACTATAAAGAAATTATTTCTTTAAGAACCCTTAGGGAAGCTGCTTTTCTCCCCTTACAGTATAAGAGCTACAGGATCTGGTAGTATCATCCTTAATGCTTCTTGCTGAATTATTTCCTATCCTTCTGCTCAAAAAATTCACAGGAAAATCTCCCTAAAAAAGCACCAGACTATAAAATTCACTTCCTCCTCTTTGGTTTGAATATTTGCATCATTTCCTTCAAAAATTCATATGTTGAGTTCTCATTAACTGATATGATGTTATGAGGTGTAACCTTGGAAAGCTTTTGGGTCCTGAGACTGGATCCCATGTTAGTAAGATTAGAACTGCCTCTCCTTCTACAAGGGGAGAACATAAAAATCTCCAGTCCACATCTCCGAAGAGACCCTCCAAAGACTCCAATTATGCTAGTACCCTGGTCTTAGACTATAATCTTCATTACCATAGGAAATAAATTTCTGCTATTTATTAAGTCACCTGAACTAAGAAACTGCGTAATAGCAACAAGACAAGATTAAGATATCTTCTTATTGTAAACTTATTTTGCATCAGGTACTTTTGAAGACAAGACAGTGAAAACAGAGCCGAGAAACAGGTCAGATTCCTGAGCTTTGCATGCATAGCCTAAAACCACATGGCTCCCTAAACACTTTCAGTTGTAGGCCTGGCATACCAGGCCCAACTGGGCTCAGACAACAATGTTGTACTTGAACCTTAGCATTGAACATTCCAGTCTGCTGGCTGAGTAATCATGGAAGGTAGCCTAGGCCCACTCGAGCACTGCCTAGTAGGTCCAGAAAGAAATATAATTCATTAAATTAAACATGAAAAATAGAAAATTTGATTAAAAACTTATTGGACCAGGGATAAGACTTGGTGGTTGAGTTATACATGTAAGGCTTAGGTCTAATCCCTGACACCTGAAAAAAAAGTTTAAGAAGCAAGGAGATATCTGGATATTTTCATCTTTCTCTCACAAGTTCAAGTGACTAACCTTTCCTCTCTGGAATAAGGACTGCTCTTATGACCATAGGCTTAGACTTTGAGAATATGAGACACAGAGATCACTAGGAGTGATGTTCCTATATTAAAGACAATGGTGACAATTTTTTCTGCAAAATAAACACTCTACTCTCTTCCCTGTTAACTCACAAGCCCTGCAAGTCAGCACTTTTAAATAACACAAGGTTATAGTAGTATTCTTCTTTCAGGAAACAAGCAAACTCAGCTGACAAAATTTAAGACCTATGTGACTGACATTTTATGGTCCCACAAATAAATGGTCAGCCTCTGCCTTATAAATTTCTGTAAATTGTTCTTGTTCCCACCACCATCACCCCACACATCCAAATATACACTGAGTTTCCATAGAGTATAGAGTATGCTTCTACAAACAAAGGTGCTTGAGAATACATTAAATATGGGATCAGAGATAAAATTCATAAATCAGAAAAAAATGAGAGAAAAAGAGATTATGAGTAGAGGAAAATATAAAGAACTAATATCAATAATAAAAATACTGCTTTCATTAAAATATAAGAGGATGTATTACAAAAAGATGACTACAAAGAAGATTAGAAGGAAAAATGATAATGACATAAATTTAAACATTGGTTAAGCAAGTTTAAAGGTAAAGAAATCAGCATAAATAAATTCACATTGAATAGAGCTTTTTGAAGATCTCATATTTCGGTCTATTAAAGATATAGATACATATATAGATATCTTCAACAATAAACAATGTGTGCACACAGATCAAACCTAAGACAAGCACTCTTAAATAACTAAACTTTGAACAATGATGACACTTGATTCATTATTAACTAATTCATTTATTGTGCTTACATTTAAATAGCAAAGTACTTTTATATCTTTTTCCTCTAGTGAGTTTTATCTTTAGTTTGATAATTTACCTGCATAATGGAATGCAGTATGCAAGTAAATTACATAAACTACAATATAGCCTTTGTAAACTGTATTCTTAGTTCCATGTTGTTGTTAGAAAGATTATAGTAATAGATGAAATAGACAGGCATTTCAATTTTATTTTATAAACATTTTAATTGAGGTAAAACCCAGAAAGTAACAATAATGATAGTTTCATAGCTCTGCACGATATATAAATATACACTTTGTTAAACATATAAATTCAAAATTACTTTATGACAATTCAGTATTGTGTGTCTGTTCTGACTGTTTTAGAGGCAGATTTCCAACTAAAAAAGTTATGCATGTAAATATCAAAGTTTTTTTTTTTTTTTGGGTCACACCGGCAATACTAGGGTTACTCTTGGTTCCAAACTCAAGAATTACTCCTGGTTGGGATCGGAGCGATAGTCCAGTGGGTAGGGTGTTCGCTTGCACGCAGCAAGCCTAGGCCGACCCGGGTTCAACTCCCGGCATCCCATATGGACCCCAAGCACACTAGGAGTAATTCCTGAGTGCAGAGCCAGGAGTAACCCTGAGCATTGCCGGGTGTGACCCCCAAAAAGCAAAAAAAAATAATAATAATTACTCCTAGCAGTGCTCAGGGGACTATATGAGATGACAGGATGGAACCCAGGTAGGCCATGTGCAAGGGGCAAAGGTCTTACCCGCTGTGCTATGGCTCCAGCCCATATCAAAGCTGTTTATTGTGTAAATATGCATTGTTTTACTCTTCTCTACTTAGCAGTTTATTGCATTTTCAAAGAAGCTGTTTACATTTGCCATCTTCTTAATAACAAAATTAATAGAAGAAGAAAGTTACAGAAAGGATAAATGGAAGTATCAGTGAAATAATTGTTGCCTTGTGAAGTAATCCTTAAATACCAAAGCCAATAAGTTATATGAAAGTTTTCTATTGATGCTTTCCCGGCATAAATTTGCCTGTGACATAAACATCCTACTTAGTGTCAATGAGCCATTTGAATGGCAAGTGCTTAATAGATTATTTTCTGTCCTTCTGTTTTACTCATGTGGTATTTGTAGGATAAGTTTAATTGCTCTGGTGTTCTTCTAAATAATACTTCTTCTAGTTTGTTATATTTTCCACATAATATTAAAAATAACTGAAAATAATTCATCTTGAAATTTATGAACACCAGACTTTGTTACAGGAACATAACAAGCTTGGATAGGGTATTAAATGCTGATTCAATAAAAATCAAATGGAAAATTGAAAATTTTTTATCAGTAAAGGGCAAACATGTTCTATTACCGCAATTTCACTATATGCTCTAAAATTAATTTTCACCTAAAGTATTACAACTATGTCAAGTCTTAGATTATTAAAAGTGAATAAATCCTTCTGAGTCAAGATTTCTTCTGAAAATCAACCTTCCTTGGCATCTATGAGAGTCACTATTAGGGTCTGGAGGGCAGGGGGCCATCTGAGTCACCACTGCCTCATCTCTCAGTAGAAGCCCACAGTGGAGGCTTAATGAGTTCCAAGGAAGTGACTAAGTTGTGTTTTGATACAGCGTGTGACAGCCCTTTGGGATCAGGACACTCTATCCTGATGTGATCACAGACTTCTCAGCTGGCCATTAGACAACCACGTGACTTTATGGCTAGTCTCCCCAAGGGATTTGTCTTCTCAAATCATCCTCTAATTACACACGTTTAAGTCGACAATTTATCATTACCACTTTTTATCTAAAATCCTTCAAGGGATGTGGTTAGAATAAAAGCGCACTATTTCATCTATACATTCATAAATTCTAAATTTTAATCATTTTATCTATTTGTTCCAGGCATGATTCCCAGGTGCTCAGAAAAAGGGCAATAAACAACACCACACACAATACTCATATGCTTACACTGAAGTGCTAAGAATAAGAATGCAAATGGATTCTAACAATCACATGCTTAAATATTTAAAGACTATTCATTACATTTTTAAAACATGGCTTTCTGAAAGGGTCTCACAGATTGTGGTACAGGGACATTGTCATTTTTGATAGTGTGTGTGATGTGGAAACATTGTACCTCTAAAGTCTATGAGTATTTAAACTGCATAAGCCAATTATTTTCTCAATAAATGTACCTTATATTTTTTTACATTACTAATTATGGCTCCAGGGAAAGCAAGTAGTAGGACAACCGCTTTGCAACCATAAAGCTGCAAGTTTAATCCTGGCAATACCCCATATACCGAGTGAGATCACAGCAGCACTGCCATTTGCCATTTGACCCCAACATTAACACACAACAATTAAGTGTGTGATCTCTTACACAAGTGTGTAAAAATTATACGTGAACATGGAAAATAAGTGTGTGAACACCACAACAAGTGTGTGTGAACCTCGACTAATACAATAACAAAAGAGTGGGGAGGAGACTGGAGAGACAGCACAGAGGATTGAACCTTGCTCACGTGACGTTCATCCAGTCAATCACCTATATCCCAGATGGTTCCCCAAGTCTGCTAGGAGTGGTCCCTGAGCACAGAGCCATGGCAGAGCCCTGAACACCACGGAGTGTGACTCAAAAGCCAAAGAAAAAAGGTGGGGAAGGGGAGAGTGAAGATAGGGATGATAAGAAGACAAATGGAAAATATATTTAAAAAGATAGCTGAAGAGTACATAAGAGAAATGGAACAGAGACATGTTTAAAACTATGAACAACAACAAAACCACCTACTGATGCAGGAGAGAAGTTGGGACAGATCCTCCCTATTTGCAGGACTCCTAAGGGCCGCTGCATCTGCTCTGGATTGCCTCCCGCAGATCACTCCGTAGATAAGGGGGTAGTCTAAATGTGGCAGTTTATCTGACCATGTATGCTGTACTAGCTGGTATAAATATTCTCCCATGCTATCACAATCATCGTGGGACTAGCTAGATCTTACCAGCATATTAGCCTGGCCACGTAAGGACACCTAAGTAATTAGACCAGAGAGAAATGCTGTTTGCTTCCAAACAAACAAGCATGGCTCCCTGATAAAATATAAAACTACAATGGAAGTAGAGGAGACTTGTGAAGGCTTGGAGAAATATTTAACTGGCATTGGTGTTGATCTTTTGGTACAGTGACATGCCATCTCAGAAACCCCCTTCTCTACATTTCAAAGGCATTCCGGCTCAAAACATTAGCACAGTAAAGGCCCTAGGTGAGATGCAGGGAGGGGACTACCTAAAGGCATTGGACCCTCCCTGCTTTCCATAACAATGGGAGGAAGGTCTGAGTTGCTGGGGGTATAAACTAGCCGGTTCCCGCTCTCCCAGGTTTCTTCTTCCCAGTGGGATTTCGCCTTGTGAGCGATTATTCCCTTGGAAGTTTCACACGTGGTGGTTGCCATCTTGGCCTACACGTGGCTGGGGTTCTAGCCTGGAATCCTAAGCATCGGGTTTTTCCTTTTGCTGATTTGTATGCCTGAACCTGTGATAAGTAAAGTCTTTTTAAAACCTCATCGGATCCCTGAGTGCTCATCCATTCCGCCGGCTTCGGAGGTAGAAGGGAACTCGCTTCCCGGCACTGTCGGGACCCGGCGAGCGCCCGACATTTGGCGTCCCTGGTGTAGGCACCACGAACATCGTCTGGTCTAATTATCATCGGAACAGAGATCATCTGCCTCCGAACCGTGGAGTAAAATGATGGATATCTCATGGTATAGATACATTGTATCTTTTATTGGCTCGAACCATACATAGCCCAGTCTATAAAGTTCCTTTCTGAGAACTACTCTATCTTTTCACAAATCATCTGGGTCCTTGCGATTTTTAAACTGTACCTTTGCGTAAGGACAATGTTTAATAGAGAGAGGGAGGAAAGTAATAAATTGAATGCAATCTTAAGGGACGAGATTTACTCAGCGATTGAAGAAATAAGTGAGGATCATAAAGCTACAGGTAGACTGGTCTTAAAGCTTGAGGACAGAATTATTAAACAGAGTTTAAAATTTGAAAAGAAATTAGAAGAACAGGAAAGTAAAATTATTAACCAGATTTTAAAATTTGAGGAAAAATTAGAAGCACAGGATTTAAAATTCAAGGAAAAATTAGAAGAACAGGATTTAAAATTCAAGGAAAAATTAGAAGAACAGGAAAGTAAAATTATTAAACAGGATTTAAAATTTGAAGTAAAGTTTGAAGAGCAGAAGAAGGATATCGATAAAATCAGCATTATCTTAGAGGAAGAAATTGACAGACAGAGAGATAGAATAGATGGACAGAAAGAGGAGGTTTGGAAGTTACACATAAGATTGAAAGAACAAAAAGGAAGAAACATATAGGAAACTTGAAAACTTAAACCAAGAAATGGATGTGTTACGCAGGGAGATTTCTGATTTCATAACTTATCAATCAGGACCTAGCGCATACCCAATACTGAGGCGTGAACCAACTAAAAGCCGTTCACAAACACGCCCCAAAACTGTAGACTTGAAAAGGTGTATACATTCCCAGCAAAAAATTTAAAAAGAATTCTAATGTGGCTGATAACTTAGAGGGAGGAACAGGAAAACCCAGAGGAGGCAAATTCCCAAGCTGAAAATCTCCCAGAGTTAATACCCTCAATGGGGTAGATGTTCCTCTGCCAGATACTACAAGCTCTGATGAGGAAGAAGGGGAGAAACAGATTAGCTCGAGTCAAAGAGCAAAGCCCAGCAATCTTTCTCATGACCAATCTAAAGATAAAGTAAAACCGATTCATGAAGACTTAAAAAATTGAGGCAATAACCCCGTTTAGGAAGGCTTGCGACAGGTTTGGAATATCAAGTCCTATACTTTAAAATATTTAGCTGATTGGAGCGAAAGTAGTCAGTGGGTATTGGGAGACTTTGAAGCGGTAGCCGATACTTGTCTAAACAAATCACAGTACATGCAATGGCATATGTGGTATGCAGATGGAGTTAACCAGAATATTGACACTTTAAGAGAAAAGGAATCAGGCCATACTATAACTTTTGCCATGCTAAAAGGTGAAGGTGAATGGAAAAACAAAGCAAAACAAGCGACATTACCTGAACCTATTTTAAAATTCGCTCGGGAGACAGCATTAAAGGCGTGGGAAAGAGTAGGTTCCGACCCAGAATTTCTAGGTAGCTATACAAAAATTTACCAGGGTCGTGATGAACCATACTTTGATTTTGTTGGGAGATTATGTGAAACAATCCAAAAGACAGGTTCAAGACCCAACCACTCAAGAAATCCTAAAAACTAAACTTAGCATACGAGAATGCTAATCAAAAATGTCGAGCATTACTATATGGTATTAGGAAAAAGGCTGACCTCATGGGGTATCTAAAGGCCTGTAGAAATGTCGGTTAACCTCCCATAAAACACAGGATGATATAGAGGCTTATCCCATACAGCAGGAGGATCAGGAGAGGGATGAAATGTCAGACAGCTCTAGGGAGAGAAACAAGTCAGACAGCTCTAGGGGAGAAGTCAAAGCAGCTCTAGGGGAGAAGCAATAAATTTCAAAAGGATAAACAATAATCGGAGAAACTATTCTAATAATCGCAGCTCCACCCTCGAAGGGCCCCACCTGGACCATGCCCAAGGTGCAGAAAAGGAAAACATTGGGCCAGAGACTGTCGGTCTTGGAGGCGAAGTCAGCCTCAGGCTTCATCTGGACAGATAACCTGCTTTAGCTGCGGAAAGAAGGGGACACACCCGAGAGATTGCCCATCTTCTACAATTATCAATACAGGGCAACATTCTAATAATCCCTTTATAGGAAATGTTGCATGGGCCCTCTCAGGTTCCACAAGCTCCGCAGGCTCAAATAACATCTATGCCTCCCTAATGCGGGGAAACTGGGTGGGGGGCCAGCCCCAGGCCCAGCTGAATCCAGGGCACTCTCCTTCATTCCACCTGCCCAATATCCTCCGAATCAGAATCCACAGAATTACAGTCAATAAATGCTCTCTGGCCTACCCCATCAGGCAGTGGCAGTCTCGACATTCTCTGCTTTAAGACTGTCACAATATACCCAAGTCAAGACCCCTACATGCTAAAAACAGGGATAAAAGGACCTGCTCCCCAGGTAGTATGGGTTTAATTCAGGGGGGGCGATTGGCTGAAATTTAAGGGAATTATGGTGCATTTCGGGTGGACTTCTGGATCCTGAATCTCATGGAGAGATAATACTGTCAATATCTGTGCCAACTAAATGGACTTTTTAAAGGGGAACCACTTGCTAAACTATTATTTTTTTTTTGAGGATCCGTGAGTCAGTCCGAGCACCCTACAGCTGGTGGCTTAAACAGTACCAACCATTCTGCCAACTTCATTGTTGGTTATGCAGCCACACAGAACCAAGCCCACCAGCCACCTGCTAACTATCTAGTTGGGTACACTGCCAGAATTTCTCAGGCCAAGCGGCCGGTTATACCCATCGAAATTTATAAAGGAAATTCAAAGGCATGTTGGATACAGGGGCAGACATATCCATAATCTCCACCAAGTATTGGCCCTCTAACTGGGCCCTAAAGAAAGTGTCCCATGACTGAGCGGGTAGGCAATATCTCCTCCTCTCTTCTCCGACAGAGTGCCAGGTGGCTGCCGTATTGGCCCTGAAGGGAATGTGGCCATGGTCCAGCCTTATATAGCCCTTATGCCTTTAACTTTATGGGGTCGAGACATGCTGGAGCAGTGGGGGAGTAATCCACATACCCCGTCCAATTCCCGTCGAGCACCAATTCCAGCTCTCCATAATAAGCCTAACACCGAAGTAACCCTTTTAATTGGCCGCTGTGGTTAAGCGCCCATACCTATCCAGATTCAGTGGAAATTGACAAAACCTATATGGACACCACAGTGGCCCCTCAATACCAAAAAAGTTAGAGGCGCTAACAAATCTAGTGGAAGAACAGCTGAAATTAGGACATATTGAAGAAACGTTTTCAGAATGGAATTCTCTGTTTTTGTAATACAGAAAAAATCAGGCAAATGGCGTTTGTGGTTGACTTAAGGAATGTAAATTCTACTAGGGGTCCCTATGGGAGTCCTACAACCTGGGCTCCCTCTCCAGCAGCTATTCCTAAGGATTGGCGCTATTATCATAGATTTAAAAGACTGCTTTTAAGCATACCTATCCACCCAGATGATCGGAAAAAGGTTTGCATTTTCAGTCCCTTCCCATTAATCATTGGTCCTTTACGTAGGTTTCAGTGGACAGTATTGCCCCAAGGAATGACTAATTCACCTACGATGTGCAACACTTTGTTGATGAGTTTTTACGACCCATTAATGCTAAATTTTCGGGTGCATACATCATCCACTACATGGATGATATCCTGCTAGCTTGTGATAATTCCAGAGATCTCCGGAATTTATATAATGATGTAATGACAGTTTTACCAGAGGCTGGCTTACAAGTAGCTCGAGAAAATCCAGATGCAGCCTCCATATGAATATTTGGGCTATGCTCTTGACCGCACTACAGTGGCCCCCTCAAAAGATCTCCATTAGTCAGAAAAAGGCTCAAAAACCTTGAATGATTTTCAAAACTTGCTGGGGGGTGTCAACTCGTAACCCTCCTTGGTATTCCCTAACCTGTGAATCAGTAACCTGTTTCCACACCCTTGAAGGTGATCCTGCTTTAAATGGCCAAAGGCAGCTAACTCCTAAAGCTCAAGAGGAATTAGGTTTTTTTCATGATTCGGCTTCAAAAATCTTACCTCTCCAGATTTAATCCAGGAGAAAAGGTATGGTTCTTGGGTCTTCAACACTCCCGAAGTCTCCAACTGCTGCTATAGCCCAATTATCTGGACCATTAGATGGGTTTACTTATAACAAGCAGAATCGTACTGCTACACCTTACCTTGAGATGATAGCTAATCTTATAATTGTGGGAAGATCAGAACCCAAGTATTACTTGGTACATGATCCCCATGTAATTGTACCACCTGACCCTAAAAGGGAATTGAAGCTGTTTTACCACTCAGGAAATCCTCCAGAGAGCTTTTTTGCAGATTTTTTGAGGAGAAATATCTTGGATATTACCCAGCTGGGAAAAACCTGGGAATTCTGAAAAGGACACCTTTTATATCCACCATTAAACGCGCACTCTCCCATTTCCGAGTCCAGTAATTATATTGTTGGCCCTCATCAGAGTAAGGGGGTGGGTTAGGAGGTCTTCAAGTGACCAATACTGAGCATACAAATTATAAAATTGCCCAAAAAGTGGGAATCGCCACCGATACATTTTACTATCCCTATATCTGGCCATGCAATGGTGAGTGATTCACCATATGCCGATTAGTTTTATTTCCCGGAATTATCACTGCTTCTTTAAATGCCCATAATCCCTATAATTCGCTGCTCCATAAGACTACAAAATCTCCTCAAAATAGAACATTCCCATATAACATCTACTCACATCCGTTCTCAAGCCGACTCCCGGGCCCAGGGTTTGAGGAAGCGAAGCAGCCCATCTCTTAGCAGCACCAATATTTAAATCAGCTGAGGAAGGCACCAAGCTCTACAAATCCGCCGCCTTCATAGCACACCAGCATCCCAAAGAAAAGCTAGACAAATTGTCCATAACTGGCTCCTGTCTGTGCTCCTTTACATTTAGCCCCTACATCTCATGCTTAGAGGAGCAATCCTAGGGAGTTTAAGACAAACAAGTAGCCAAGATGGATATAACTCATATAACTTATTTCCCACTTTTAAAAACTTTTCCTTCTGTGGTCACATCGATACATATTCACGTTCATATGGGCTGTTCTAGGCGTCTGAAGAGCTAAAATCTGTTTTGTTCATTTTTACTCCAGTGCTTCTCCGTCATGGGTATTCCCCATACCATAAAAACATAATGGTCCTGCTTACACAGCAAAACCTTCAAATCCTTTTGCGAGGAATGGCAGATCAAACATATTACAGGAATTCCCATATAATCCCACAAGGACAAAGGAATAGTTGAGCGTGCTTACAGAACACTTCAAAATAGTAGTAAAGACAGCGAAAAACAAGCATCCTCAATAGTTCTTTATATTTAGCATTATTTACCTTAAACTTCTTAAATATACCCCTCAAGGAGATCCCTATACCATGACTGGACGTCACTTTTTCAAGAGAGAGATATGCAAACTCAAAAACAGTCAATTCCACCTATC
>JAJIBD010025905.1:35000-243868 GCA_021461705.1 Cryptotis parvus | reverse complement strand
AGACTATTGACACTTTAAGAGAAAAGGAATCAGGCCATACTATAACTTTGCCATGCTAAAAGGTGAAGGTGAATGGAAAAAAAAAAGCAAAACAAGCGACATTACCTGAACCTATTTTAAAATTCGCTCGGGAGACAGCATTAAAGGCGTGGGAAAGAGTAGGTTCCGGACCCAGAATTTCTAGGTAGTTATACAAAAAATTTACCAGGGTCGTGATGAACCATACTTTGATTTTGTTGGGAGATTATGTGAAACAATCCAAAGACAGGTTCAAGACCCAACCACTCAAGAAATCCTAAAACGAAACTTAGCATATGAGAATGCTAATCAAAAATGTCGAGCATTACTATATGGTATTAGGGAAAAGGATGACCTCATGGGGGTATCTAAAGGCCTGTAGAAATGTCGGTTTAACCTCCCATAAAACACAGGATAATATAGAGGCTTATCCCATACAGCAGGAGGATCAGGAGAGGGGATGAAATGTCAGACAGCTCTAGGAGGAGAAACAAGTCAGACAGCTCTAGGGGGAGAAACAATAAACTTCAAAGGATAAACAATAATCGAAGAAACTATTCTAATAATTGCAGCTCCACCCCCGAAGGGCCCCCACCTGGACCATGCCCAAGGTGCAGAAAAGGAAAACATTGGGCCAGAGACTGTCGGTCTTGGAGGCGAAGTCAGCCTCAGGCTTCATCTGGACAGATAACCTGCTTTAGCTGCGGAAAGAAGGGACACACCCGTAGAGATTGCCCATCTCCTAAAACTATCAATACAGGGCAACATTCTAATAATCCCTTTATAGGAAATGTTACATGGACCCCCTCCCAGGTTCCACAAGCTCCGCAGGCTCAAATAACATCTATGCCTCCCCTAATGCGGGAAACTGGGTGGGGGGCCAGCCCCAGGACCAGCTGAATCCAGGGGCACTCTCCTTCATTCCACCTGCCCAGTATCCTCCGAATCAGAATCCACAGAATTACAGTCAATAAATGCTCTCTGGCCTACCCCATCAGGCAGTGGCAGTCTCGACATTCTCTGCCCTAAGACTGTCACAATATACCCAAGTCAAGACCCCTACATGCTAAAAACAGGGATAAAAGGACCTGCTCCCCAAGTAGTATGGGTTTAATTCAGGGAGCGATTGGCTGAAATTTAAGGGAATTATGGTGCATTTCGGACTTCTGGATCCTGAATCTCATGGAGAGATAATACAGTCAATATCTGTGCCAACTAAATGGACTTTTTAAAAAAGGGGAACCACTTGCTAAACTATTATTATTTTTTGAGGATCCGTAGTCAGTCCGAACACCCTACAGCTGGTGGCTTAAACAGTACCAACCATTCTGCCAACTTCATTGTTGGTTATGCAGCCACACAGAACCAAGCCCACCAGCCACCTGCTAACTATCTAGTTGGGTACACTGCCAGAATTTCCCAGGCCAAGCGGCCGGTTTTACCCATCGAAATTTATAAAAAGGAAATTCAAAGGCATGTTGGATACAGGGGCAGACATATCCATAATCTCCACCAAGTATTGGCCCTCTAACTGGGCCCTAAAGAAAGTGTCCCATAGCCTGAGCGGGTAGGCAATATCTCCTCCTCTCTTCTCCGACAGAGTGCCAGGTGGCTGCCGTGTATTGGCCCTGAAGGGAATGTAGCCATGGTCCAGCCTTATATAGCCCCTATGCCTTTAACTTTATGGGGTCGAGACATGCTGGAGCAGTGGGGGCAGTAATCCACATACCTCGTCCACTCCCGTCGAGCACCAATTCCAGCTCTCCATAATAAGCCTAACACCGGGAGTAACCCTTTTTAATTGGGGCCGCTGTGGTTAAGCGCCCACTACCTATCCGTATTCAGTGGAAGTCTGACAAACCTATATGGACACCACAGTGGTCCCTCAATACCAAAAAAAGTTAGAGGCGCTAACAAATCTAGTGGAAGAACAGCTGAAATTAGGACATATTGAGGAAACGTTTTCAGAATGGAATACTCCTGTTTTTGTAATACAGAAAAAAATCAGGCAAATGGCGTTTGCTGATTGACTTAAGGAATGTAAATTCTACTATGGTCCCCATGGGAGCCCTACAACCTGGGCTCCCCTCTCCAGCAGCTATTCCTAAGGATTGGCCGCTAATTATCATAGATTTAAAAGACTGCTTTTTACAGCATACCTATCCACCCAGATGATCGGAAAAGGTTTGCATTTTCAGTCCCTTCCATTAATCATAAAGGTCCTTTACGTAGGTTTCAGTGGACAGTATTGCCCCAAGGAATGACTAATTCACCTACGATGTGTCAACACTTTGTTGATGAGGTTTTGCGACCCATTCGTAGCTAAATTTCCTGGTGCATACATCATCCACTACATGGATGATATCCTGCTAGCTTGTGATAATTCCAGAGATCTCCAGAATTTATATAATGATGTAATGACAGTTTTACCAGAGGCTGGCTTACAAGTAGCTCCGAGAAAATCCAGATGCAGCCTCCATATGAATATTTGGGCTATGCTCTTGACCGCACTACAGTGCGCCCTCAAAAGATCTCCATTAGTCAGAAAAGGCTCAAAACCTTGAATGATTTTCAAAAACTGCTGGGGGATATCAACTGGGTGAGCCCCTCCCTTGGTATTCCTAACTGTGAGCTCAGTAACCTGTTCCACACCCTTGAAGGTGATCCTGCTTTAAATAGCCCAAGGCAGCTAACTCCTAAAGCTCAGAAGGAATTAGATTTTTTCATGAATCGGCTTCAAAAATCTTACCTCTCCAGATTTAATCCCGGAGAAAAGGTATGGTTCTTGGTCTTCAACACTCCCGAGTCTCCAACTGCTGCTATAGCCCAATTATCTGGACCTTTAGAATGGGTTTACTTACATAACAAGCAGAATCGTACTGCTACACCTTACCTTGAGATGATAGCTAACCTTATAATTAAGGGAAGATCAAGAACCCAAGTATTACTTGGACATGATCCTCATGTAATTGTACTACCTGACCCTAAAAAAGAAATTGAAGCTGTTTTTACCACTCAGTGAAATCCTTCAGAGAGCTTTAGCAGATTTTTCAGGAGAAATATCTTATCATTACCCAGCTGGAAAAACCTGGGAATTTCTGAAAAGGACACCTTTTATAATTTCCACCATTGTCTGCTCCTCTCCCATTCCTGATGCTCCAGTGTATTATATTGATGGCTCCTCATCAGGAAGGGGTGGAATTACAGGTCCTTCGTTGACCACTACTGTGCATACAAATTATAAATCTGCCCAACAAGTGGAACTCGCCACCCTGATACATTTACTATCCCATGTATCTGGCCCATGTAATGTGGTGAGTGATTCTGCATATGTAGTTGGTTTATTTCCTGGAATTGTCACTGCTTCTTTAAATGCCCATAATCCTATAATTCAGGAGCTACTCCATAAACTACAAGATCTCCTCCGAAATAGAACATTCCCTATATACATCTCCCACATCCGTTCTCACAGCAGACTCCCGAGCCAATGGTTCGAGGAAACGAAGCAGCAGATCTCTTGGCAGCACTAGTATTTAAATCAGCTGAGGAAGAGCACCAGACTCTACATACAAATGCCCGCCGCCTTCATGTACACCATGGCATCCCATGGAGACAAGCTAGACAAATTGTCCGCAACTGTCCTGTCTGTGCTCCTTTACATTGTACATCTCATGTAGCAGGAGCAAATCCTCGAGGTTTACAGACAAACCAATTGTGGCAGACGGATATAACTCATACTAACTTATTTCCCAACAAACCTTTCCTTCATGTGGTCATCGATACATATTCCCGGTTCATATGGGCTGTTCCTATGACGTCTGAAAGAGCTAAATCTGTTTGTTCATTTTTACTCCAGTGCTTCTCCGTCATGGGTATTCCCCATACCATAAAAACAGATAATGGTCCTGCTTACACCAGCAAAACCTTCAAATCCTTTTGCGAGGAATGGCAGATCAAACATATTACAGGAATTCCATATAATCCACAAGGACAAGGGAATAGTTGAACGTGCCCACAGAACACTTAAAACTCAGCTATTAAAGCAACGAAAAACAAGCATGCCTCCAATGGATTCTTTATCTTTAACATTATTCACCTTAAACTTCTTAAATATACCTCAAGGAGATCCCTATACCGCGGCTGAACGTCACTTTCAAGAAGATATGCAAACTCAAAAAACAGTCAATTCACCTATCTGGGTGAAAATTGATGATAAATGGATTGCAGGTCACCTCCTCATTCGGGAAGAGGCTATGCTTTCATTTCTACAGACGATAACCCTGCCAAGAAACTCTGGGTCCCTCTGCGACTTGTTAAGACTAGAATTCTCCAAGAATCAGAAAACAACTAATTCTTTCAATATAAAGTCTTAAATTTTAATTTGCAAGTTGCTGTTTAAACTTCCTGGATTGGTTCCTTTTAATAATGATCTTGTTTTGCAGTCTGTGATCATGGTTCATGTCTAATATCTTGCCTTACAGCCTAAATATTTTCTTTCTTACAAAAAAAAAAAAGGTGGAAAAATGGGTGGACTCTGATCACAGTGCTCATTACAAAAATGTTTGCTAAATCAATAAAAAATTGTTTTTCTAATGATTCTGTTCACAGGATGAGATATTCGAATCCAGTAAACCTGCGCTACAGTGCTCAATACTCCGAGACTCCTAAAACAGTGCTCGCTAAAAATTTAATAATTTGCAAAACTAATTTTTCCCAATGCTCTATTCACAGGAAAAGACACTTTCTCACCATCATTTGCCGGCTTTATATTCATGAAGCGCTTGACTCGTTACCGTTTATCACCCTAAATGGGTCACATATACAGCTGTAAGATATTGATCGATCAAATGTATGTGTGCGTGTGTGGCATGTGGTGGCCACCATTATGTTTGTGATTAATGTTGTGTCTATGTTATGTCTCAACTACTACCTTCTCAATTTCTGACCACTACAAACCTCTATTACATTCATCAACTCCACTGCTGATCCACTAGATTTATCAATTTTAAAATCATCAATTCTCATACTTATTTCCCTGCTCCACCCATGTTGGAGCTTCTTTATATTCTTCTCTCCATCCCAGACTTGGATCCCTACAAAGCCTTAAATTCTCTACTTGTGATTAACCTCGAAAAGTGTTTTTTGTCTCGCCTAAGCTACAGGTACAGTTACCGGTGCCAATGTTCCCTTGCTGAAGAAGCCCTGCAAGACGCCCACACCGATGTTCCAGACACCTGCTCCAGCACTCAAGACTCCTGTTCCAGAGTTCAAGATATCACACCGATGTTCCAGACACCTGCTCCAGAGTTCAAGATACCACACCGATGTTCCGGACACCTGTTCCAGCACTCAAGACTCCTGTTCCAGAGTATGAGATACTTGTTCCAGTGTTCCTGAGACCCGATCCAGCGTTCCTGACAATTCAACTAGTTCCTGATCGCTGCTCTCCAGAGACTCATACTCATATGATCACCGCTATTGCTGTTCCAGAAGTAGCCCCACAGACTTTGTTCCAGACACCCGACTTTACATAAAATATAGCAAATTGACTCTCAGAAATTATGGACAGTGCAAACTATGGTCCGTTATAATCAGACAGCTAGAAACACTTTGTCTTGAACTTTCTTTGGGTCCAAAAACAAGTTAGGATCCTAAAGTAACATGTATTATCATTTTGTAATTCGAATTGTTTTTTCTTATCTTAATTTTCTGTACATTACTAAATATTTCTTACCTTTTCAATTTTTATTAGTAAACTAATCAGGGGGAGTTGTTGCAGGACTCCTTTAAGGGCCGCTGCATTAGCACACTAAAGGGCCTAGGTGAGGTGCAGGGAGGGATTATCTAAGGACATTTAACACTCCCTGCTTTCCATAACAATGGGAGGAAGGCCTGAGTTGCATGGGTATAAACTAGCCGGTTTTCACTCTCCCGCTTTCTTTGGGGGCTGCTGCTCTCTGAGGCGGTCGCCCTGCTTGGAAGTGTTCTTCTCCTTTCCCAAAGCCGATACACGTGGTGGTCGCCATCTTGGCCTACACGTGACTGGGGTTCTAGCCTGGAATCCTAAGCATCGGGTTTTTCCTTTTGCTGATTTGTATGCCTGAACCTGTGATAAGTAAAGTCTTTTAAAACCTCATCGGATCCCTGAGTGCTCATCCATTCCTCGCCGGCCGGAGGTAGAAGGGAACTTCGCTTCCCGGCACTGTCGGGGACCCGGCGGAGCGCCCCGACAATCTCCTAATCAGATCCATTTGATAACTGTATTTGAGATGCAAAAGAGGTTTGATCTGCCAAATAAAACATCCACCATATCTTTGTTTCTGAAAACCAGCAAGTTCTGCCTACAGATAATATCAAATCTGTTTGACTAACTCCACCCTCTCTACACCCATGCTAGGAATGGCAGTTGCTAGAGGTAACTGGGTAGAAGTGGGAAAAGGAAGGCCTGACCAAGTCCTATCTTTCAAGGCAAAGGACAACCAATTATTCAGAACGAATCCCTGGAGGCAAGGCAACAATGGGAAGGAGACCTCTTTGAGAGATTAAGAATGTGAGGACTTTCCCACCCCCAATAGACCATCAGAGTCTGGAAAAACACACACAACAACCATAGCCATTTTCAAGGTCTAGACTCCACAGCTCGTCACAGCCCCACCCAAGGAGAAGCCAAGTTCAAGCCCAGGTACACAGCATTCGGGCAGTCAAATTCACCAGGCTTCCCATGGAGCAGAAGCTGCGGCCCCTTCCTCCATCTCGGTTCCTTCTAGAAAGGCTTGTTGGACCTGCCCAGAACTGCTGCTGGCGCTGACGGCCAGGAACCAGGGACAGAGCCACAGGGCTGGGCTGCTGTCAGCTCACTCTGTGCTAATGAGGTGTCCTGGGAGGGGGGGGCAGGTTCTGGTGCTTGCCCGCCCCTCCACCAACACCCTCACAGACCAGATAACCTCATGCACAACAGCAGCCATTTTAAAGGTCTGGACTCGACAGGTCTTCTGAGCCCCTACCCCCATGTGGGCCTCATGGTATCGCAAAACGGGTTTACCCATCTAACAGGTATTCCATAAAATTTTATAGAAACACAAGTGTGTGGGCATGATGTGTGGTCTGTGGGAACATATAGATAATTTCCTATACAGTGTGCTCAAATGGCACAATGGGGGTTAAGAATCTCCAATGACTTTTGTCTAAGATCGTATTCATTGACCATATTTAGAGAAGTAACTGCAACAAGCAATATCGAACAGGTTATTCAGTGTATTCGCCAGAAAGGCTCAAATAGAGATCGAGATAAATGTGAAATAAGTGTTTTCAGTAGATGCAGTGGTGCTGTGTCTGGGACTTACAGTAGAAAACCACTGTGTTCTGGGAACCCAGAAAGTGAATCCAATAACAGAAATCATCCAGACTACCAAGCACACAACAAACCAGAAAAAAAATCCATGACTTTATTAATACCATTCACTTATGTGGGCTGTAATGTTCCAACATAACTGATTCCGGCTAAGTGAGCAGGCATCAGGAGGGCTATAGCAGTGTGTGGGGAATGTGGGTCTCTGGTGGTGGTGGGGGCACGCTGGTGGTGGGATTGGTGCTGAACAATGAATTTTTCTAACAACTGTGTTGTGAAAAACTTTGTACTTTGTAAACCACAGTGTTTAAAATAACTAAGAGAAAAAATTGTAAGGACTGGGGCCAGAGCTGTAGTACAACAAGTAGGACATTTGCTTTGCATGCGGCCAAGACTGGTTCAATCCCACATGTGGTTTTCTGAACCCTCATGAAGTGATCCCTGGGCACAAAACCAGAGAAAGCTCTAAACACTTCTAGGTGTGCTCCCAAAACAAAACAAAAACAAAACAGAAAAAAAAACAATAAAATGTTAAGACTATGTAAGAGGTAGAGCTCTTGAACTTTTCTGCCTCCCTGCAATATTGTGGCACAGCCATTTGTGATCCCAATTGTCACAGCACTGCATGGCTCTACAGGTGATCTTCAGTCAAGTACAGGACACTTGAAATCAGGTTTTGCTTTAGGTCAGAGCAAAGACAACCACAAAGCGATGATGAAGGAAAACAAGCTCAAAATAATTTCCATACTGTGACACTAGAACAACAGTCTCTAAAAGTAAACTCCCCCTGGGTGTGTGGTATCATGTGATAACACTCAACCTATACCCAATGGATACTGTGTGTTTCTAACTAAAAACAAGAAATGAACACTAACCAAATGAGCTGGAACCACAGCTTGCCATTTTGTCCCATTGATCTTTTCTTTATTTTGGCTTAGTTAGTCTTGCCCACCCAAGTTAAAATCTGAATTAAGTGTGAAGTCATTGGGCTAGATAGCCTGGTCCTTGGGGCGTCAAGACCTGCTATCCAGAGCCTCCTTGCTCTTCCACTTACATTTGCTTAACTTAATTATCACCAGCAATGTTGTAGAATTATTTTAAAGATCAGAACACAAAAATATTCTCTTCACTCTTACATGGTCATCTTAAGTTTTCAGACAGTGTTTTTTTAATATTTTACTACACCACTGTGAGATACACAATTACAAAGATATTCCGGCAGTGTTTTTGAGCTCAAAATTTTACCTCTTTTGGCTAATCATTTAGTGCCTTCTCCTACTCCCCGTTGCCACACAACTTAAGTTCTCCACTTAGTTAGGTCTGTTACCTTTTATTCAGGGCTTAAGTTCAATTGCAGCAAGAAATTCCATTTAGTCCAATTCTCATGCCTTCAAAGAGTTGATATCTGTCTTTATTATTTTGATATATGATATTCTTGGTCTGTAGGAAATTTGATACAATATAAACTAATCCATCTTTATCAGAACTGAAACCTCATCTGATGTTGTGAAACTTTTGACAATCAAATGCAAATGAAATAATCTCTGAAAGGACATTTTTAAGACTGCTGAACTTTTCATTTTTCCTTCTAACTTTTTTTAGAGAGCTCCTGCAACTGAAGTGGTCATCTTGTGACCAAAGAGCATGAGTTTAAAAGTCACTAAACTAAGGAGAAATGAAAAGAAAGGCAAAAATATACCTTGGTACATTCAGAGCTTTTTGGACACTTCTAAATTAACCTTTAAGTGCTTAATACTATGCTTCTTGTTAGATAACAAAAAAGGGCTGATATATTTCAAGCTACCATTTCCCCCTTTTGTGTCAATTGTAGCCTAAGTGTTCCTAATGGATCTGACTATACTCTGATTGAGACGGGATATGAAATAGGATTAACAGAAAAACATGTTGATAATAATATTTGATATGGTAATTGTCTCCTATATTTCAATGTTCCTTTTTTTTTATTTCCATTTCAAGATTTCTGAAGTATTAGTATAATAACATTCTCTGTATGTATAATATATTGTCAAGTTATATTTCTCAGACTGAATTTAACTATTTAAAATGTATGTATACACATATGTAAATTTTTTTCTCTGTAAAATTCAGATAAATACATAACAGTTGGCTAATTTTACTTTAGAAAATTGATCTGCTTCATTATTGGAGCTTAAATTTGACATCTATTGAACAGTATGTTAAGTCAAAAGTTCCTATGAGTTAATGTTATAATCTTGATTTTTAGTTTTGAGTCAGAATTCCATGAACACCCTTAGCTTATTATCATAAGATTTGAAATAGGAGATGGAGAGATAGTACAGATCAGGCACTCCACTGACCCCAGTTCAAGTATTGACACCATATAGGGTCCCCCAAGCACTGCCTCACCACTATTACAATTGATCAAATTCTACCTCCACTGCCTCACAGAAAGGGGTTTTGAACTGCTGGGAGATGTGCACCCATATTATAAAAACTAAATCTGCTTTATTAAAAATATTAATTTAAATGCTAAACTTGATGAGTTCAGCAATAGATATATTCAATAATGACTGTATAACTAGATTAAAGGCTTAATAAAGACAAAATCAGGTAAAAAAATCACACCACAATTCCTAACAGTATATACTAACATGTGCCAGTAATCTAACAACACAAACTATAACAGATAATGAGACACTTCAAATTCATCTGCTCGTTACATTTTGAAAACCATTTGTAAAATGATCTATATTACAGTTTGAGATAATTGTGTGATTATTATTGACAGGTATTTAGTTATGGATTCTTCGTGAAACTATAAGTGTTAAAAAAGTTTTAAAAGTCTATTCATTAATCACTATTTACCAATTTTTATTTCTAGCATTGCAAAGAATATAATTTCAAAATTAAAGCTTAGAACACTTATATGGGAAATTGTACATTTTGCTTTTTGTACTGTTTTAATGGCATCATTTAAACTGTAATTACGCATGAAATTATATTGGATTTCTCACTAAATGCAAAGGAAAAATATTTTCATGATTCATTCTTTCTTTGGTAAACATTTTCTAAAACTGTATTGCTGATACAGCTCATCAACTAAACCTTATGAGAAATGAAATGCATGGGAAGAAAACACTAATTAGGGAGATTTTCTTTCCAAAATACACATGTGAAACTCCCATTAATGTCAATCACAAGGAGCTGTCTTCTTACTGAATGTCCTGAGGTAAAAATGCTCATCTTCCCCTTATTTTCCAATTATAAACAAAACATATTTTTCCAAATTGTTAACAAAC
Source organism: Cryptotis parvus (assembly GCA_021461705.1). Taxonomy (NCBI): domain Eukaryota; kingdom Metazoa; phylum Chordata; class Mammalia; order Eulipotyphla; family Soricidae; genus Cryptotis; species Cryptotis parvus. The sequence continues at coordinate 233,221 of JAJIBD010025905.1, read as the reverse complement.
TGTTTTTTATTCTATGCTTAAACTTTGGTTTCTACTCAAAACAAATACTAGTGAAGTTTTTCTGACAATATTTTTAATATTAATTTAGGTTTTGAAAGTGATTTTAATCAATTTTATGTTGGTTTTATAGTCACTAAAGTTCAAATTTCTATAACTGAATTTCTCACTAGATATTAGCCAAAATGTAAAATTGGTTTTAGAATTGTATACTACAATGTAGACTACACAGCTGTTCTCCATAATCTATAAAGTCTGTTCAGTGCACTAATTTAATATATAATTTCTAAGTATTTAGAGATTTTATCATGCTGTGGTAATGTGTAAAATGTTCTCAGTGCTATAAAAGATATCAGTATAACATTATTCTTGCTAAGATAAAATAGAATGAGAGAATAAATTAAGCAGTGCATTCAAGCAAAACACACATAACTCTGATTATTAAATAACTTTTAACATATATGTAAAATATAAATTAATCCCCTTAAGGTAGCTTTCTCTACAAACAGTAAAAATCATTTCAATAATGTCAATAGACTGTTATATATTTCATGGTGTACTAGTCAAGGTACCTCAGAAAATGAGTCCACCATCCTACATAAATACACTCACATACACACATATTAAGAAACAAATCCATATACTCAAACACACAGAATCAGAAAGGTTCTAGAAAGTGGTTGTAATGCCTATGAAGTTTGGCCCATATCAAACTCATCACTTTCCAATTTGAAGAAACAGAAATAATGGTTTATAATGGAGCTTAGTTCAAATTTCCAAGAGCTAGGACTCTTGGATTCCAATAAGACAAACATGGGCAGGATTATCAATGTAGTAATACATTAGATATCCTTTTCTTCCATTCAAGCTCTGCAAAGATTGAATGACATCATCCATGTTGTTGAGAACAAATCTTTGCTTAGTCTATGGATTCAAACACTAACCTAATCAATTTCATACAGATACAAACGACCAACCATGGGAACTGCAGGCATGCAAGTTTTAAGGCAGAGGAAATAGCATTATAATAATTATGGATATATTGCTAGCAGGGAGGATAGCTTTAAATTTAGTTAGAATATGAACTGAAACCATTTCTGATCTAGAGTGATATATATTTTAAATTCTAATTTAAATATGGTCTATGCAACAGTAATTGTACATAGTTTTATGAGTTGAATAAAATGACTTGCAACTTTATGTAGTATATAAGAGCATTACATACATGATTGATTCCATTTTTTCTTAAATTCTGATATATAAATAAAACATTTGATGCATTTGCAGTTAAAACACTATGGTTGAAAAAGTAATTGAATGGATTTTAGGTTTTGCTTCTAGTGTTTAAAATTTTAGAAGTTGTCATTCCTATTTCATATCTGTTGATCAATGTGAAAATGAATGAATATTTTCTTGCATTCACAGAGTTCAGCACTTTCTGAGAAAAAAAAATATCACATTGAAATCAGAAGACAAAAATTCAGAGTTGCAGCTAAGATCTGCTACCTTGGGGCTACAACTACTAGAACCACGAACCTGTAAGACTGTAAATGACAACTTTGACAAGTTGTTAGAGACAGATTGGAGACTAGCTCTGAATGAGAATACCCAAAAGGCAAGATCAAGGGAATTCTATATTTACTTTCATAGGTTTGATTTAAGATCCCACTTGGTTAAGAGCCAGAGAATTTCCTGATATGAATAAAATGTGGCGTGGAAAAGTTATTGTGCATTATAACCAGAACTGAGTTCATGATAGTGTTTTACTATCCAGAACATAATATTCATTAGGTCCTTGTTTGGGTTAGGGTTAGGGTTAGTGTTAGGTGTTTCTTATATTTCATGGAACATAAAGGTAGACAAAATGTTAAATACAATAGAACAGCTTTGTAAACCTATTGCAATTTCAGAGAAAAGCACATTTTAGAAATAAGAAATATATCCTTGATAAAAGGAATAATGTATAATAGTGATAGTAGATAAAATAAAATTGTCAATTTATAGAGTATCATGAAATATGAGGAACAACTGATAAAACTGTAAATGAAATAACAAATACATGATTATACATACAGACATGGGGCAGAGCTGCTACTGGCTCTCTCTGTGCCCAGCCGCTCATGAGGTGCCCGGGAGGGATGTCAGGTTCTAGTCCTGGCCTGCCACCCCAGCAGAGCCTCACAACAAGCCAGACGACCCCCAAGTCCATTTGGACCTCCATTTTCTACATTCGGACTTCACCCTCATCAGAACTCCACCCAGCAGACCAGTCTATCACAGCCCAGCTAAGCGTGACCGAGGCGCGCTGTTCATCAATAAATGATGAATTTTGAGATGACTACAAGAGTATGCTACCCACAGGGCAGAGCCTGGCAAGCTACCCATGTCATATTTTATATGCCAGATACCAGTAACAATTATAGACCTCATTCCCATGACCTGATGGAATGGTTTGAGGCTCTTTATGTTCCTGGAGCAAGCAGGTGCCCTTGGGCTCTACTTTGCATGAGACAGGTCATATGGAGATTTTACTGGTGCCTGCTTGAGCAAATCGAAGATGAACGGGAAGACTGTATACAGTGATACAGTGATGATTATACTAGGAAACTTTCACATTTTTGTATTTTGTAGTTCAAACTTAAAACCAATAGTTATAGTTGACCTGTATACTACTATCAACTGAGTCTAATATCTATACAATTCTCTAATAGCAAGATTACATATTATTTTAAAATGTGTTTGTAACAAGAATGAGGAATGCATATAAAAATACCAAATAATTTGGAAAGTATAGATATAATTCAAAATGAGACAAGTGAAAATATCCTAATGATAAATTTAAGATGTTAAAGATCATAAATATTAAATGAAAATGTTAACACATTGCATGTTGCAACAGAGCAGAAACACAATATTTAATGGGGAATTTACAACATCCTATACACATATTAGACATCAATAACCAAAGCTTCTCTTGTCAGGAAATTCAAGAAAGAATATTAAAAAAAAAGCCAAAGCTTAATAGAAGAAAAGAAACATGTCAAATAAAATTGAAAGCAGGAAATAAAAAAGAAAGTTAAGTAAAATCAAAAAGCTGTTTGAAATGGTCAATAAAATAATCCTATAGCGAATCTATAAAACCGCCCACATATATCAGTATTATAAAGAATGACAGCTCATCCTTGTTGATTCCATGAAAAAAAAGATGATAATGGGATATTTTGTATATATCCATGCCTAAACTGAGTGACTTAGACACAATGTAAGAATTTCTTATACAACAAAAGTCATCATTTGGGCCTTACTCCTAAACTCTGTACTCAGGATTTACTCCTGGCTGATATTGGAAGACCATATATAGTACTAGGCAACTAATCCAGGTCAGCTGTACACAAGACAAAAATTTTACCCACTGTGCTATCTCCGGCCCAAGTAATACTTATTGCTTTACCGGAGAAATATAACTCTGTAGAAGACTTGACTACTTATGTTGAATCCCTAAAGAATAAACAACAAAAGTTCTCAGAATAATACGTTTGTAGAATACAAATTTATATACAAATCAATTGCTTCACTATATTCTAAAAAATACATACTTAGAATTTTTATATTCATTTAGAAAGGTACCCTTATTATTAAAAGGAAACCCTTTGCTATTAGTATCACAAAATATTCATAGAATTAGTATGAAAAAGTATATAAGTAATGATATAAAACAATCATAATACATCTAATTTTACAAGAGCTTACTTATTCTGTGTTCATCTACTGAAGGAATTAAAGTATTTTCTTAGGAATGTTAATTCAGACCATGATTTATAAAATTGTTCTTAACAGAGTTGCTTAAGGAATATGACATTCCAACACCAGTTCCCTCAAAACGTTCATTCCCTCTACTAATATCCACAGTTTATTTAATTTTTTTATTGTAACACAGTGATATATAAAACTAAAAAGCTGTTCATGATTGGGTTTAAGTCATAAGTGTTTCAGCTCCCATCCCTCCACCAGTGCACATTTCCCACCACCAATGCCCCCAGATTCCTTTCCCTCTTCCAGATTCCCGCAGCCTGCCTCTATTCTGGCAGTTTTCATTTTCTCTCAATCACTGGCTCTGTACATTCTCTGTCTCTCTGTCTCTCTCTGTCTTTCTCTCCCTTTTCTTACACATTATGGCTTGCACTACATGCATTTATGGGTTATCATGTATATCCCTTTGCCTACTTCAATGCTCAGTTCTAGTCTGACGTTACCATTTCCAACAATTATTAGCACACTGGTACCTTCTCTATCGTACTTAACCTCTGACTCCCACACACTTGTGGTAAATTCCAACCACTGACAAGACCTCCTTTTTTGATAGATTTGCTATATAACTCATGGACTTTCCTTTGTTCATAACTTCCTTTCTTGATCTTGCTGCATTCAGTGTTTTTTTCTTTATATTGGTATTTTGTCATTTTTGGAGATAATGTATCTTTGAGTTTTCCTAATTGCATCTATTTTCATTGCGACCCTTCAGACCCCTTGGATCTCAGTGACTAAAATCCTTAACCCTGGGAAATTCTAATCAATGACTGTTTGAACTATTCATTGTTTTTTCATCACATTTTCCTTCTTGTTCTTCAGTGATTATATGATGATTCTTGTTTTGTTCATCTTGTGTTCATCCCAGAGTTATGTGATATTGTTGTTATGTAATAAGTTGTATGTAATAAGTTGATCTTTATTTCTTACAGATTAGTTTTCTAGACACCTTCTGCCATTTGTCGTGCTTTACTCCTTGTGGTGAGGTTCCATGATTTTCTCAGCTTCTGTTATTCTGCTGCCCAGAACCTCTATTGACTTTTTTTATATCACCTACTACATTCTTCATTCTGATTGTTGTAGGGTTTCATTTCAACTTTAGTATTTTTCTTGTGCTTTGCTGACTACAGCAAAGTAGTAGTTTCTTTGTTTCTGAAACTTTGTTTCTTTATTTCTGTAGCTTCCTTCAACTCATTGAACATCCTGATCATAGTGTCAATAACGATGTTGTCTGAGGATTTACTGGTTATGTCTTCAGTGATACTGTTTTTTCTCATTCAGCTTGGTGAGCTTCTACATATTTTTCCATTGATTCTCTGTTGTTCTGATATTGGAGGTGAGTCGTGATTATGAATCTTAATGACAGATTTTAATCTCCCACCCAAACCCATCCCATGGAAGGTAGTGAGGGATTAAGCTGGAGTTTGCTCTTTAGGCTCTGTCCATTGTTGTAGAATGCTGGAAGAAGTTTGAGTGGCACACAATTTATTGATTAGGTCAGGCACATTTGGAGCTCTAATATGAGGCCTTGTCATGGTGCAGGTTTGGTGTTGGGGTCGCTAGGATCCAATAATAAGAGGGTTCTGTCTACCATTGTGGAATATACTCCATGATATGAACTGGAGTGGAGCCTCACCTAGACTGGTGAAGCAGCAACCAGAAAGTCAGGACAATGTTATTTATATGTCAATTCTTCTGAAGTGCTATTAAACTAAAAGATATCTGTGAGGAAAAACTCGAAAGAAAACCTTGACCTGGACTTTTCACTTTACTCACTCAAATTGAATCAGAAAGTGCCTTAACGTGAAATGGACAAATGTGAAAAAATTTTAAGTTTGTCGTCAAAATCCATAGACCCTGAATGTGTTATAAGTTCATATACATAATAACAAAGGCATAACTACTGAATCGCTAGATTGATTTTATTATACTTTTTAAAAACCTTCCTTGCAAAATAAAATCTTTGACAAAAGCCCAAAAGATGACAACTGGAAGAAAATATTTAAAAATAAACACCCCCAAAATTAAAAACACCTAATTGCTATAAAAAGAAAATATCCACATTAAATATATCATTCTACTAACAGATGTTTCTCAATATAAGTTGCCGGATAGATGCAATATTACATATGCATATATCACATTGTAGGTATATACTAGAGAGAGAAATCAAAATATGCACTGCTCTAGACATAGAGATTGAAGTTCAGATCTCTTACAGGTAAAATTCCAGAAGTTAAAAGGTGAAGCAGGGGCCGGAGCGATAGCCTAGCAGGTAGGGCATTTGCCTTGCATGCAGCCAGCCCATGCCGGCACAAGTTTGATCCCCGGCATCCCATATGGTTCCCGAGCACGGCCAGGAGTAATTCCTGAGTGCAGAGCCAGGAGTAACCCCTGAGCATCGTCGGGTGTGACCCAAAAAAGAAAAAAAAAAGGTGAAGCAATTCAAACTAGATTAAATTCAAATGTTATCTCTGAATATAATCCTTATTTTAAAGTTTGAGGCACCCATCTCTTAAATACATATAAAAATGCAAGTATAAGATATTGATTACGTTTATTAAGTCTTGCTGATTTTTCACTTCAGTTAGTCACTTTAGTTTGGCAATGATGTTCACAATTTGTTGTGAAAATAAACATTAAAGAAAGTACATTTAAGTTCATATAATTTAGCTTTTAAATCATTTTATTTAAAATAGCATTCTTGTAATTCTGGGAGGTAAAAGGAATAGAAAAGAGACTAGCCACTAGGCTTTATGCATTCAAGAGAGAGCAATGTCATGAGTGATGACATAAAATGTGGAATGGAGAGACAAGAGGAGTAAATAACGGGCAGCATTTAGTAACTTACCAAATATGGTCAATGGCAAGTCAGAGAAATGGTGAAATGAAGGATTGATTTTTTGTTTTGTTTCATGACAGACTTTCTCTGTAAAACTTTTTCTGGTGGATCATCACTCACGATCACGATCTTCCCGTTGATCATCTATTTGCTACCATCACTCAGCTATTTAAATTATGTTATGTTTTGGACTTAATGAGCTTGGTCCAGAGGGAAATTCAGGGGATCTTTATGTTGTGACAAAGTGCTCATTAACCGTGGTACAATAGCCGAGCTTAGACATCATTTGTTTTGGTAAAAAAAAAAAAATATATATATATACAATGTGCTTAAGTGGTTGGACTGATGTTATATTTTGACAATAATCACTACACAATTGTGAAGAAAAATTGGTCATTTGCAAACTGTAATGACAAATCCTAATCCAGTAATAACTGGAAGTGTACTCCATTACATGTGTAATTGGCAGTAATCTGTTTCCAAGCACTGATATAGAAAGACAATACTTGAGGACAAAATTCTAATTTTTGAGATGTATAGTGTTCATTAAAAACAAATAGTCTAATAACTCTAGCAACGGTACTGTACATTATTTCACAGCTGTATTAACATACATTTTTTTAAAGAAGGGTCCCATTTTGTACTCAACTATCTGAAAGACTGGGAAGTTGGTGTAATGAAATTCTTGTCGTTTTTATTGAGATTAAGGATTTACACAGATTTGTAACTGAGTTTATTTCAAAGCATCTGCTACAGGCAATGTTGTGCCTTTATACTGCATGATATAATGAAGACATCATGAATATTAAAGGAAGTGCCCACAAATATGTGGTTTAATTACAATCACATGTCATTATTGTGAGCAACTTTATAATCCCTTAAAAGTTGAAATGAAAAGTGAGAAGTACAAGAACAGGAAGACCTATTGATAATATTTCTGGTGACAATCATTTAACTCATCATTAATCTCTTATTTTTTGTTCTAAAACTGGCAAAACTAACATCAACAATATTGAAGGCCCAGATATTTCATTTAAATATATTTCAGTACCTGTGATATTGCATATTTTCCATTTGTTTATAAACTATTAGAAATATTAGATTCAAGCATAGACCACTGTTTTATTTATTTATTTTTTTGCTTTTTTTTGGGTCACACCCGGCAATGCTCAGGGGTTTCTCCTGGCTCTGCACTCAGGAATTACTCCTGGCAGTGCTCGGGGGACCATATGGGATGCCGTGGATAGAACCCGTGCCGGCACAGGGCCGGCCGGGTAAGGCAAACGCCCTACCCACTGGGCTATCGCTCTGGCCCCATATACCACTGTTTTAAAGCATAATTAAAATTTATTTGATTACCACTCTTATACTATTGCCTACCCACCTAAATCAGAAATACCAAATTTATTATTCTGTTGATATAATTTCAGACTTCTCTCTAAAGTTTTATGATTTTGAAACTAAAACAAGTATGTCTAATATAATATAAATTTAACAAACACACACTTTGCAGTTTCTGAAGTATAAATGTATGTGCACTGAAAATTATAGTGTCTGGAAATACGCACATGATATAAGAAAATTATATAGTAAGAAATTGATCTGGTGCACTTATTTGAAAATCATATTGAATACAGTAGTAATATACACAGAACACCTGAAAAGACTCAGAAATGTCTCTGGTATAAGGGAACAATGTAAAAAGTCCTTTCACGGAAGAAGTTGTACTTCAATCACCTCCAAGAACTAGAAGGATCCTCTGGAGTTAGTCGAAAGTACTAATACCAACCTAGAACTGAGCATTAAATACAGGCAAAAAAGATACACATGACAACCCTTTAATGTATGTTCTGTAATCCATAGTCTGGAAGGGAAGGAAAAGACAAAGAGAATAAGGGAAAGAAATAAAGAACCTGCCATGGAGGTGGGCTGGGGGTGGGGGAGGGAACCAGGGACCTTGGTGGTAGGTGATGGGCACTGGTGCAGGAATGGGTGCTGGAACACTGTATGACCAAAACCCAAATATGAACTTTTTAATTGTATATCTTTGTAATAGTGTATCTCACGGTGGAATAATAAAATACTTTAAAAAAAATAAAGTGAAAACATTAAGACTAAAAAAGAAAAACAAACAAAGTGGGATGAGACCTCTCACTGGAAGTTAAGGTGAAATGATTTCTGGAAAAAGTCAACTTGCTCTAATTTAATTAAATCTAAATCACTATCTGAGCTCTAAATGCAGCTGTTGAAAATAACTGCTACTTTTTCTAAAGAAAAACAGTATTTATCAAGGTGGAGAGAATATCACAGTTAATTTTAGGGACATGTCTCTGTGTTAAAAAATAATAGTAATCAAAAGGAACATATTCTAGGCCTATGCAGGGATAATAAAACCTTCGGTTAAAAACCAAAGTAGGAACAGATAGTAAAAGTGGGTAACATCCATGTCTTGCATGTGGCAGACCAGTATTTGATTCCTAGCATTACATACAGTACCATGAGCAAGACCAATTCTGACCCTGAGCAAAAACCTAGTGTAAACTCCACAATCCCCCTGAACCCTCCACCGTAGAAAAAGCATAAGTGGGAAAATATTTCTTCCTTCCTATGTGAATTTGTTAAAGGAGATTCTTCCCACAATCTGTGAATTTGTTTGGTGGTTGGTTTTTTATGAGCCACAAACAACAATGCTCCAGGGTTACTCCTGGTTTTTTCAGCCACAAACAACAATGCTCCAGGGTTACTCCTGGCAGTGCATTGGGGGCTATATCGAATGCTGGGGTTCAAACCAAGGCCAGTCGCAAAGGAAGGTTAGTGTTTTACCTGCTGTACTATCTCTCCAACCTGCATAATGTAGGACTTTCTCTGCTTCCTTTTCCTTACCTTTCTCTTCCCTTACATAAAATGTTTTCTTATTTCAGAAAATACATAAATAAATATTTCAATACCATTTAAGCAAAAGGTAGAAATATTCTTAATATGAGTTACTCTCCTCTCCCATCTTTCTCCAATTTTTCTGATACAGAATGAATATTTCCTTATATTCCTGAGATAATTCTGTGTAATCCATTTTTGCTTACCTTCATTCAGCGATTGTTCTAATTGTAGATGTTACAGTCCTTTTTAGTGTTTTCCATATCTACATTCAATTATCATTCATGCAAGTTTGTTACATTTTAACACCTTCTGCATTATAACATACATTTTGGGTATGCAGTATGTTGATATTGTCGCTGATTCTAGTTACACCTTTCATTTTTTCTGACACTGTTTCACTCTAAAGTGTGAAATATTTGAGAAGAAATTTGAAAATATATACCTTACATCATGTTTCCCCCTCCACCCCCAGAACCAAATGAAGCTTTATTATTAAATTGCTTTCTCCAGTTTATATAGATTTGTTGGGTTTTGGTTTGGGGGCCACACCCAACTGTGTTGAGGGCTTGCTATGACTCTATGATTGAGGATTGCTCCTGTCTAGCTCAGGGGCCATATGGGGTACCCAAAATTGAACCTAGACATGCAGTGTAAAAGTAAGCTCACTGCCTGCTTTACAGTTGTTCTGGCACTTTAATTGAATACCAAAATTAAGCTATCTCTGTTTTTCTCGCAAATTTTCTTTACTATTATAATCATATAGATTGTCTAGCTCACAGTAGCACAACTGTGCCCCAAATAATGGCTTAATATTTGAAAACATATCTTGTAGATAACTTTTTGTGTGAACTAAGTACTTTTTTCTTTTTCTTATCCGTAAAGTGATAGTCAAGTTTTACATTATTCATAACTACTCAGTCTTCTAGCAGTGACACCAATTATAGCAATGCAGTAACTCTTCTCCCATGGGACATTTCTCAGAAAATTCCTTGCTCTTTGCTCCAAAATGAACGATTGTTCTCTAGACCTTTGACCATCTCTAGCCTCGTTTTTATCTCCTTATTCCTGTTTTCCTTTGTCTTACTGGAACATTTTTCTCAAAGTTTTCATTTTCCTAGTAAATTGTAGAGAAGGAGATGACTATTATAAAATATTGAAAATATTGACTTCACTTCCACTGATTTAAAATGTTCTCAAATATATAATCATAGGTTCAAAAACGTCTGTCAAGATAGTTGAAGTGCTTAAAAATAGTTTGTAATTTTGTGTTGCTAATCAGAAAGAGGAAGTTTCTATTTCTGATTGTCTTTTCAATGGATTCAGCACCTGTGGCACAGTACAGTTTTCTCTCTGTGAGGGAGAGCACTCTTTGCCTTGACTCTATCATCTTCCAAAGGAAGTCTGTTTCCAATATCCAGACAGCGGGAGGGATCAATGACTTGTTTCCTCACTTCACTTCTCTATATAATTAAAAGATCCTTATTGGACTGAAACCTGAGTCATCATTGACTCTGTCCTCATAGATAACAGCGTTATATAATTCACAGGGCTCTGTACACTGAAGTCATGTTATTTTGTTCAAAAGCCATTAACAATTTCAAAATGGACAAACAAAACATTAAACTGAGGATAAGGCCCTTTTTATGCTCAGGGTGGTGTAGAATCGCTCACCTTGAATTTATCTTTGAAGCCAACTCACCCATAGGGAACAGCAGTAATCAGCCTAATAAATATGAGCAAACATTTTTCTTCAGTGTCTATTTCTCAGAGAGTCTGTGCCAAACGTAATGACCAATATCCTGTAGTACTCTTCCTGCACATGAGCATTTTTTTCTTCTTCATCATTTGTATATTCTTTTTTATTATTATTTTTGCTTTTTTGGGTACACCCGGCAATGCTCCAGAGCTACTCCTGGCTCTGCACTCAGGAATTACTCCTGGTGGTGCTCAGGGGACCATATGGGATGCGGGGATCGAACCCAGGTTGGCATAGGCCGTCTGTCTGCAAGGCAAACACCCTACCCGTTGGGCTATCGCTCTGGCCCCATTTTTATCTTCTTAAAAAATAAATATACTATCTAATTCCAAAAGCAATGAGAATAATTGTTACCAGCAATGTCAACAGGGCTAACCTGTTGTAGCATCAAATCTGAAGCTAATCCTATAAACATTTTCTTTGATGGAGTAGTAACATACAGAAGACTTGACAGCTTTTTCCTTCATATGCCTTGTTTTCTAATGCTTCTCAGACAACATTTCACTGCTTTTCTCCTAAGTTTTTGGTCATCTGTGTCTAGAGGCTTTTCAACTCTTCATGTATGCTATTTTTATTACAGAATGTTTAAATGGTTTAAGATTTAATAAGGGGTCTCCATTAAATTTACCTCCTCTTTTGCAGAGAAGTAACTTCTTGTGCCTTCCCAAGAAGGTTTAAAATTCATCTCTGCGCTATTCACTATAGCTAGAATCTGGAAACAACCTAAATGCCCGAGAACAGAGGACTGGCTAAAGAAACTGTGGTTCATCTACACTATGGAATACTATGCGGCTGTCAGAAAGGATGAAATTATGAAATTTACCTGCAAATGGATGGACATGGAGTCTATCATGCTTAGTGAAATTAGTCAGAAGGTAAAGGACAGATATAGAATGACTGCATTCATTAATAGGATATAAATAGATACCAGTGTTTTACTAAATATGGGAAATGGTAATGGCAGATTAAAACTCACCACAGAATATACACAAAGAGACTTAAGTGATAAACTCTAAATATCTGCAGGGCTAGCCACAATGTGTAAAATAAGAGGGAGAGAGATGCAGAGACAGAGAGAGATAGAGAGAGACAAAGAGAGGAAACTGGGGTACCTACTATTAAGGCGGCCTGGGGGGACGGGAGGGGAGGGGTACATTGGTGGTGGAAATGGGGCACTGGTGGAGGGATGGGTACTGGAATACTGTATTACCAAGAACCAATTATGAACACCTTTGTAATTGTATGTTTCACGGTGGTATAATAAAAAAATTTTAAAAAATACATTCCCAGATAATTTTACTATGGAACATTTTGACTTAAACAAGAATAAAAAATAAAGGGGCCAGATAGTCCAGTGGGCAAAATGCTTGCCTCGCATACAGGTGACCTGGGTTGGATTTCTAACATACCATATGATTCCCCAGGTCTAAAGGCGTGCTCATGCTGAAGCAGAGCAGGAAGAAATTTATATACTAAACTTGGAACGACACAGAGATGATTAGCATGACCCTGTGTAAGAATGACATGCAAATTCCTAAAGTGTTCCATATTTAAAAAATAAAATAAAATAATAAAAATAAAAGTGATCCCTGAACATAGCTGGGTGTAGTTAAATAGAAGAAATAAAGAAACCAAGGCAAAGGATAAAATAATAGTAAAGTAAGTATGGTTTTTAGAATTATGCAGTCTATAAACCATATATAGATAAAATACAAGAAATCAGTTAATTATAATCACAATGGGATCTCAGAAACTCATCCTAAAAATTATGGAGAATATAACTGAGGCAATTTTCAATGAAAATATTACCATGTTCAATTACAGAAATAAATGCTCTTTTTCTTTTTCCTTTGGAACTTTACTGTGGAATTATCATTCATCAATATAACCATGATAGTATATTAATTTGAATAGTATTTTTATATCTGATATTTTGTGTTGCTAAGTATAAATAAACTGTATAAAAATTGATAAAAAACTAGGAATATGCTTTTGGTATGAGTCTTATGCGTCTTAAATTGGTTTTACCTACAATAAGGTGAAGAGTTATGAGTATTTTTTACAAAAATGATTTGTGCTTGAGAATATATATGGATGGAAGGGAAAGTAAAGTTATTGAGAAACAAAGCCATTAGAAAAAACTGTGTGGGTGCCAGAATAGTACAGCGGGTAGGGCATTTGCTTCGTATGCAGATGACCTGACAACACGTGTGGTCTGCTGAACACTACCAGGAGTGACTCCTGATTGCAGAGCCAGCTGTCACCCCAAAATCCAAAAAAGAAAAGAAAAGAAAAAATCTGTGGTACTAGCATCGGAAAGGACAAAAATCTCAATGGAACACACTAAGGGACAGAGTGACGCATGTTGGAAAAGACATAAAGTCCTTAGGAATCAGTTAAATGCAAATCATAACTGTGTACATGTCAACATCTAATAATTAGAACATTGCACAGCAGTAGGTGCTTTCAGGAGTCACAGAGATCTGGAATGATGATCTAGAAGAGAGATTAAGAGAGATTAGGATGATGCTGAGCATACAAAGGCCACAGTCATTCAAAAAACAAAATGGATACAACTCAGTCAAATTGAATATAAATATCATATTTTGACATTTTCAAGACAGTCTCACAGAGGAAAAATAGAAAACAGATGTGAGCTAGCAAGTGGGGAATCAAAGGCAAGTTGGGTGTCTATTAGTTGGGGTTCCCCAAGGAAGGGCTGTACCATGTCATCCCACTGAACTCACATGTCTCCATATAGGTAGCATTGAGAATCTCAAATGCAGGCAAACACAATGCCTTTTGGTCTTCATTTATCTCTAAGAAAGGCAGGTAGCCTCGATGGCACTAAGACCATATTTCCTGAGACTCAGAGCTTTAGTATATGAGCAAATGAAAATGATTTCTAAATTGTGACACTCCTTCTCCTCTTTCTCCTCCTCCTCACTTTAAATAATGTCACAGTCAAAGATATAGCTTGGGGGTTTAAAGACTAGTGTTGCATGTGACTGGCCCTGTTTGATCCTTGGGAACCATGAGGTGTGGTCCCTGAACACACTAGATGTGACCTCTTTTCTCTAACCCTCAAACAAATAAGTGTCATTTTTTCATTGGCAATGCTTCAGAAGACACCAGGCACCCTATTCCCAGCTGCCTCTATCTTGCCAGAGAGGTAACCTGTTTTACAGAGGCTTTATTTCTTCCACAGATTCCAGGTGCTAATAGAAGAAAAGACGCCTCACTACTACCTTCTACATGATCCTGTAAGCTATAAAGTCACCAAACTATATTGTCTAAGATTTCAAGCCTCCAAAAATGGCTGTTTGTGTGTCTGTGATCTGCCTGTTCCATTTCAGTGACTTCAGTGAATCAAGGGACACTTCTGGTTTTGTTTATTGCAGGTGTGTACTGGGAATTATTGTGTCCTCTCAAAGGACAAACCTATGTGGATTGGCAGATAGGTTTACAGCTGTAGTAGTAATGGAAGCCAAGAGAATGTTTAATTCTTTGATTTACGTAGAACACAAGATAATCATAGGAGTAAATTCAAACATCTGAAGGAATGCATTAGGGTTACATGAGTGTGGGGGAAAAAGCAACATTTGTGAAATTAAGTGGAATAATATGTTCTTAAGAAATATGAATATACTAAACAGAGAAAACTGACAAATGACAACCATAATGAAACAACATAATAAAAGAATTGTGCTCAGCTTCTAATGATAACATCTATAAATACAGAATTTAGATAAATCTCTCCTCTGCATCTTAAATGTGCAAAACAGAGTCTAAATAACAACAATGAAATGATTTCTATCCCTGAGGTCACGGCCTGAAATAAACACTATTACTAAACAGAAAGTCTTTTGTGGTATATTTCTTTAGGGTAACTAAAATTGATTTTCAGTGTTATACTCAATCGCCAAGCCTTTATGTTCTATTTGTCAGCAATCCAAAGCCTCAAATTCTTACAAATTAGATATTTTAGTTTACAGATACAGTTGCCCTCTAGGTTAATAGATAGTTTAGTTGGCTACCAGAATCTCTGGTGACCAATTATTCTTTAGAGGGGAGGATTCTTAACTTTAAAATACAATATTTAGGCTATTCCTCTATTCCTTCACTGCCACATTATTTGCGTAAAAATCTTATATAGTCCCCACATGCAGGAATTCTAACACGATTAATCCCTCTAAAGACAGTAACTCTTGGCTAAATCCAGGCTGAAATTCTCTTGCTAATGATGCTGTATTAGAGTTGGCATGTAACTGAAAATGGGATTAAAAATATAAACCCACTCTTGCACACGCTCACAGTTTCAATTCATTTCAGCAGAACTCCTAGCTAACACAAACGACCACACATCCAATAATCAGGATCTACAGAAAGTGTGATGTAAATATGATTTTTAAACACAGTAAGCAATTTGAATACTATTTTTGTGTAAATTATGAAAGTACTGCTCTCTAAAAGTACTGCTCTCTAAAGAGCAGTTGATAACAGCTCTAGTCCAGCAGTCGTCTCCAAATCACATTGAGAGGAACAGGAACATATAAAGCAAAGAACAATTCTAAAGCACACACATACACACATATATGTTGAACATACCTTGCAAATTTGAACATTTTTTATTCAGATAATATATGTAAAGACAGTATATGGGATTGGGAATATTATATATGTATACATAGTATGTCACTTGTAACTTGTCTTTCCCTTGTTCATCCGGACACCTCCATTCATTGGGAATGAGGCTCATTACTGTTACTTACAGTTTGAATATACTGCAGGTAACTTGCCAGGCTCTGCCATGGTTCTGAGTACATCCCAGGGGACCAAGTATTTTTCTTTTTTCTTTTTTGGTATTTTTTTTATTTTTACTATTACAAAGATATACAATTAAAAAGTTCATATTTGGGTTTTGGTCATACAGTGTTCCAGCACCCATGCCGCCACCAGTGCCCATCTCCCACCACCAACGTCCCCAGTTCCCTCCCCCTCCCCCAACCCGCCTCCATGGCAGGTGCTTTATTTCTTCCCCTTTCTCTCTCTTTCTCTTTTACTTCCCTTCTAGAATGTGGATTACAGAACATACATGAAAGGGTTGTCATGTGTATCTTTTTGCCTCTATTTAATGCTCAGTTCTAGGTTGGCATTAGTACCCTCGACAATTGTTAGCACACTGTTCCATTTTCTGTCTTACCTAGCCTCTGACTCCCACAAATTTGTGATAATTTCCACCTTTGACAAGATCTCCTGATATGTTTCACTTGACCTTGGATATTGGTATCATAATATGTACAAATATATATTTATGTTATGCAAATAAATGCAGTCATTCTGTATCTGTCTCTCTCCTTCTGGCTAATTTCGCTCAACATAATCTTCTCCATGACCAAGTCTTTTTCTATGTCAGACCATCCACCATCCAGGGCCCATGGGACAGAGCCGTGGGATGTAGGCAAGCCTGTCTCCTGTCTGCCATCTGTTGACACATCCAGTCACTGCAGCCACACCTGCAACACCTGGAGGGTACATGGTATAGTAATAAATAATTGTAAGTTTACTCTATGATACATAACAGGATTTTTTTATTTAATTTTTTAATTTGTGGAGAACATACCTTGCCATGATGAAGGATTAGCTCTGACTGTGTCCTCAAGGATCTTTGGGTTACAGGTCATGCATCAAACCTGGGTCAGTTGTGTGCAAAGCAAGTGCCTTACCTGCTGTAGTACCTAAACCAAACTCTTATGTAAGTTATAAAAGGACAAACTCCTCACACACCATAAAAGTGGTAACTTGCCTTATCAGGTTTAGAGAAAAAAATATGAGCCAATAGGCAGAAATCACTTTCCCACCAAGTCAAATTTTCTGTCTCTTGAATTTAATTTTGTGTAACTTAATGATTCCAAGGAAACTTCAAGATGGCATGGCAAAGCTCCTCCCAGCATTAATAAGCAAAAATACAAACAAGCACAAAAAATCAATGTCCAGGAACTGAATTGTTCTACAAAATATAAGTGTTATGATTTGCCAGTCACTTTGTCAATGTAGTTCTCAAAGATTTTGACAATATGCAGTCATTGAAAGTAGCTCTAATAGAAATAAAACCTACCTTTCCTCCCAGGCTCTGTAGTTAGATTTCTTGGTAGATTGCCTCTAACGGTTTTTACTTTTTTTCTTCTGGATTCATAGAAAAGAAGTAAAATTCTACCTATCTTCCACTAAAGCACATCAGGGAAGGTAGACAAATATCTACTATATGAAGTACTTAAAATTGCAACAAGCAAAGTATTAGTGTTTGTGTGTGTGCATGCATGTTCACACACATGTCTCTGTGTGTGTGTGTGTGTGTGTGTGTGTGTGTGGTACTCAATTTAAGTGGTGAAGTATTTGAAACCCATTTTCTTCTGGATCTTACATGAACCTCTTGAAAGACTCCTGGCCAATATTTAGAGGTAGAAATGCTAAAAATGTCAGGGAACAGTACTTATGCAAGTAAAAGCAATTTTATAGATAAGATATAAGACATAAATGAGAAAATACAGTTTCCTTTGCACCAGCAATGCAATGAATAGGAAGAGAAGGTTTCCTTTCTTTCTTTAGGAAGAACATGTTTTGAAAAACAATTAGTAGAAAAAAGACATATGATAGACTGGTCATTTCTTATTCAAGCTACTTAAAATTATAACCATTATATGTGTTTTCATTTCAACATTTTTGTACATTTTACCTTTCTCTTTCTCTTCATGGTACTGCATGCAGAGATTTGTCTTTAAAATTCAAAAGGGTAGAAGAGTGATTTGTAATAACTGAGTGGGCTGGTTCAAAGGAGGAAGAAAAAAAGAGTGAAATCACAGCTGCCTGAATTGTTCTTCTGAACCATTTTTTCTTTACTTGCTTCCAACACTCAAGTTCCTGAATCTTCAGCATCCTATGGTCATCTTACATGAGCATCCTTTCAGGGGATGCTCTCCTTTCAGCATAATTTCAGGGATTATGCTAATATAAAACTTCTGAAAATGTAGGGAAGAGATGGTCTGTGTAGGCTGCAGCCAGGCTTGGAAAGATTCAGAATCATCACTTTGAGAATACTAAGATTTGTGAGGTGAAGAGGCAAGGATGAAATGAATGGTGGCTTTAGCAGATTTGCAGGTTGGGATATTTCTGTTGTTTGTAACAGAGAAAATCAGGAAAAATTTACACCAAATATAAATAGCTGAAGACTAACTAAATTAAGTTTTTGATTCTTAACCTAATATTTGAGTCGCATCTATGTTTATGTGAATATCAAATCTGGTAGCTAGTAGTTCTATAGTAGGCCTAAATTAAACAATTAAATGAAGGAAAGGTATTGATAATAAGAGAAAGCATAAGAGTGGAAAAGAATATGAAAATAACTCCTCATTCTAACAATAAAACATATCTCACCTAACTGAATAAATTATATTTAAAAAACAACTAAAATCATGGAAACAAAAAATCATTTTCTATTTAAAATTACTAGCTGTCAACACCAATTTAAACCTATGACTCTTGCCTGAATATCCCAAATAACTTGAAAGTGATCTCTTTTCTCTTTTCATTTTCTCAAAAAATTTGTCTCTTTTCATTTTCATTGTCTCTTTTCATTTTCTCAAAAAAAGAAGAATTAATCTATGTCAAACTCTTTTTATATATTATAGTTGATTTTCAAATCCAGAATTCTTACTACTGGAAAAGATGGTACAGCCATATGTACATTTATACACTTTCTAAGTATATCTGTTGACTTATCTGGTAATATTCCACTTCAGAACATTTGAACAGCATACTTCAGCTCCAATTAGAGAACAATGCACATTGATAGAAGCATCACGACATCAGTAGGAAGCTTGGAAGTACATTGGCTTGCTAATGAAGCAGTCACTCTCCAACTGCAGAGACAGATAATGCAGTAGTATCAAAGAAGATCTGTTGCTCATACAGTATGGAGCCCTACTGTATTCCTGCAACTTGACACTGTGCTCCTAAGTAAATAAGAATTGTGTGTATATGTGACCTTGTGGAAGAGCCTCATTAAATGGCACCTGTCCATAAAATTCCTCAAATGGGGTTTGTCAGAATCTGGGGAGAGAAGGTGTTGAACAGCCTTGCAGAAGTGGAGATTGCAAGTTAGATTTTTGCTTTTCCTAACACAGATTTTTGAATTCTAACAGATCATGCCCTTCTCATCTACATGATTTCTCCAAATCCTTCTCTTTAAGAATATTAAGACAATGTTTCAAATAGCAATTAGTTCTTTTTTTTTCAAACCTGAGTCCTAGTGTTCACTGCTGAGAGGCCAATTAAATGAACTAAGGGGTTAAAGTAGTAAAAATCATTGTTTTCCATGTGCTAGGAACCTGAGAGAAGAGAGAGCTTCTTGTCTTCAAAAACCCATCTTGTGTGTCTGGTGGAGTTTTTGTAGAGAAACAGAGCAGACGGCACCTGTCGGTTATGGGCAGGTAGGTTATGGGCTTGTGGCAGTCTGAGCAATCAATACATTTACTCAGGCAGTGACCCACGGAGGAGCACTGCGGTGTGACTGCGAATAAAGACTTCCCATTACCGCTGTCCTTCTCCGTTAGGAAAAGACAAGGAGACGTTGTCAATATTTTCAACCGTCCCTACACAGAAAGGTTTTCTGCTTTCTAATATTGAACTCAATTCCTAATATCTCTTGGCCAGTTTTGGTTTCCCTCAGAAAGCAAATTAAGCTACAGGAGCTTTCTGGTCAGAAGGTCAGGCAGGGAAGTACAACTCTAGAAAAAAAAAGAAACTTAAAGGAAAAATTGTACTAACAAAGGCAGAGTTTCAAGGAAAAGTGACTATTGATTATTGAGTACTGATCAATGGTGACCGGTGACTATTCCTTGTTAAAACAATTGACTAGTGATTATCTTGATTGGCTTTTCTTTAGGGACTATAAAAAGCATTTTTCCAAATACAATCTTCCATGCTGGTTAAATTATAATCTACATTCCATAAAATTTTAGTAATAATACTTATCTTTTTCAAACCAATATCTCTAATAATGCCTCCTGTTTTTTTCTCCCCTGCCAAATATGTGTTTCACTTTGATAAGCCTCCTGAGAAGGAACTAGATGAGCTTTTTCCCAATACGTTTGAATTAAGCCTTTTCTGATACACAGGACCTGTGAAACTGAGGTTGATTGATGCCCTGTGGACTTCAAGAGAAACTGTTACCATTACTTAAGAAATGCAGATTATTGTGAGTTCAGAACAATGAAATCCCAGAGAAGACTTTGTTTTTCTCTTAGTCTCCCTAAAATCCTCTATCCTTAAACCTTTGCTGAGTAAGAGAAGTTATTCACTATGCTCTTTGTAACCTAGGAAAAATGTCTGAATGTTTGAATGCTAGCTTCTGGGTAAAGGTTAAAATGGACTAATACGTCCTTCCATCATTTTCCCTGAAGAAGAAAGACGAAGATATTTCTACCTCCGTTTTGGAACACCCACTCTTTCCTTCATATTCCCTGGTTCTAAGTAATTTCACACATTTTAGCATTTTAAGTATGCAAATTTTCCATATGAGCATTGTTGATTTTTATTCCTACTAATCTTTTGATGTGCTAGTGTTGAGTTATGCAAATTTAGAAATCTCAGTGTAATGGAAGAAGTTTGCAGTTTGTAATTACCAATTTTATGTATAGGTTATGCAGTTATAAAGCATGCTTTTGTATCTTTTACTTTTTTTCTTTATTTTGAGGTCTTTTCTTTTTCACGATGTTCATTCCTATTTTTATTTGCTTTCTTGGGGGCGGGGTTCACACTCGGCAATGCTCAGGGTTTTCTCCTGGCTCTGCACTCAGGAAGTATTCCTGGCGGTGCTCGGGGACCATATGGAATGCCTGGGATGGAACCCAGGCATGCATGGGCAGGCCGCTTGCAAGGCAAACGCCCTACCCGCTGGGCTATTGCTCCTGCCCACATTCCTATTTTTATAATGTTACTATCCTTAAATTTAATTTGCTCTCATTTTTCTAAGTCTTTAATTTGGGTTCCAATCATTTACTTTAAAGCCTGGCCTCTGTTCATTTTTTTTTTAATTTTTTATTTTTACAATTACAAAGATATACAATTAAAAAAGTTCATATTTGGGTTTTGGTCATACAGTGTTCCAGCACCCATCCCGCCACCGGTGCCCATCTCCAACCACCAATGTCCCCAGTTCCCTTCCCCCTCCCCCAGCCCAGCTCCATGGCAGGTTCTTTATTTCTTTCCGTTTCTCTCTCTTTCTCTTTTCCTTCCCCTCCAGACTATGGATTACAGATAATACATTAAAGGGTTGTCATGTGTATCTTTTTGCCCCTATTTAATGCTCAGTTCTAGGTTGGCATTAGTACCCTCGACAATTGTTAGCACACTGTTCCATTTTCTGTCTTACCTAACCTCCTGACTCCCACACGTTTGTGATAATTTCCACCTTTGACAAGACCTCCTGATATATGATTCACTTGACCTTGGATATTGGTATCTTAATATGTACATATATATTTATGTTATGCAGATAAATGCAGTCATTTTGTGTCTGTCTCTCTCCTTCTGGCTAATTTCGCTCAACATAATCTTCTCCATGTCCATCCATTTATAGGCAAATTTTATAACTTCATTTTTCCTAATAGCTGCATAGTATTCCATTGTGTAGATGTACCAAAGCTTCTTTATCCAGTCATCGATTTTCAGGCACTCTGGTTGCTTCCAGATTCTGGCTATTGTGAATAATGCTGCTATGAACATAAAAGTAGGGATGGTGTTTCCGCTGCGTATTTTTGGTTTCCCAGAGTAGATTCCCAGGAGTGGTATGGCTGGGTCAAATGGGAGTTCAATTTCTAGTCCTTGGAGGAATGTCCATATTGTTTTCCAGAAAGGCTGTACCAGCCGGCATTCCCACCAACAATGGATGAGTGTCCCCTTTTCCCCACATCCATGCCAGCACTTGTTGTTCTTGCTCTTTTGAATATGTGCCAGTCTCTGTGGTGTAAAGTGGTATCTCATTGTTGTTTTGATTTGCATCTCTCTGATGATTAGTGATGGTGAGCATTTTTTCATATGTTTTTTGGCCATTCGAATTTCTTCCTTGCTGAAGTTTCTGTTCATTTCTTCTCCCCATTTTTTGATGGGGTTGTTTGTTTTCTTCTTGTAAAGTTCTACCAGTGCCTGATATATCCTGGATATTAACCCCTTATCAGATGGGTATTGGGTGAATATTCTTTCCCAGTCTGTGGACTGCTTTTGTATCTTAGTCACTGTTTCTTTTGAGGTGCAGAAGCTTTATAGTCTCAGGTAGTCCCATATGTTTATCTTTTCTTCTAGTTGCTTTGTTAGTGATGTTTCACCTTTGAAGATGCCTTTAGCTTCAATGTCGTGGAGGGTTTTTCCTATATTTTCTTCAATGTACTTTATGATTCAAGTCTGATATTCAGATCTCAAGTCTGATATTCAGATCTCTAATCCATTTTGATCTGATTTTTGTGCATGGTGTTAGACACAGGTCCAAATTCATTTTTTTACATGTCGCTGCCCAGTTTTCCCAACAGCACTTGTTGAAGAGGCTTTCCTTACTCTATTTTGGACTCGTTGCACCTTTATCAAAGATTAAATGATCATATGTTTGAGGTTGGGTGTCAGGATACTCAATTTTATTCCATAGGTCCACAGGTCTGTTTTTATTCCAATACCATGCTGTTTTAATTACTACTGCCTTGTAGTACAGTTTGAAGTTGGGAAAGGTGATGCCTCCCATCTTCTTTTTCCCGAGGATTGCTTTAGCTATCCTTGGGGGTTTATTGTTCCATACAAATTTCAGGAGTATTTGGTCAATTTCTTTGAAGAATGTCATGGGTATCTTTATAGGGACTGCATTGAATCTTTACAGAGCTCTAGGGAGTATTACCATTTTGACAATGTTGATTCTCCCCATCCATGAGCAGGGAATCCTCTGTTCTTCTTAAGAGAAGTCGAGCACTTTCTGATACACAGCCATTTTTTTCTGGGTTGTTTTACATAAATTTAAATTTTTATCAATTATTTTACTGAATGTTCATATTGCTATATTTAGTTTTTAAATTTTTTACTTTCATTTGTTTTTCTTGCTGTAAATATGTGTGTATGTGTGTGCTTGATTAGTTGAAAGCCTTCTCTATTTGCACTCATTTATTTTCATTCATTTCATACATACAAATAATTTTAAAACCCTTGTTTGATGATCAGTTAATCTGATATATTTTTCAACTTGTGCATTTTCTCCTCAGTCCTGTATTCTACATTACCGTAAGTTTTGCACATCAAATGGCTTTAAATGAGCAGTGTGCATATAATTTTATTGAGAATGCTTGCTATCATCTTTCTTTAAGCAGTATTGAATTTTGCTATGTCAGTCAGTTAATTTATTGACTGCTGAGCTTGTTCTTATCGAAGTTTGGATTTAAGCTTGTTAGATCAACTCTTAAATTGTGACTGTGTGCAGATCAAGTCTTGAGTTCTCTTCTGTATCTTAAGAATGCTCAAGCTGTTCAGAAACTTCTCACCAGTGTAGCTGCCTGGAAATATAATATTTGCCTGCATAAATGTTTGGCATCATCACCTGTTAAATCATGGGAACTTCAAAATTCTATGAACCTATTTTACATACTTTTATTACAAGCCTGTATGGTTTGTAATTTAATCCCAGTGGAAGCATCCCCAGCTTTCTGGAACTCCAGTATTTCCTCTCTAGAAACCACAGTATTTCAGCAGAACTTCTGAGCTCTGTTTATCTCTAGTTAGTACCACATTTTTTTTTATGCAAGAACTACATATGTTTATGTTGCTTCTGAGAAAATGACCCCAGTTAGATATGGACACACCATCTAGACTACATTCTTTGTGTTTGTATTTAAAACGTCACATGTCCCACACATTTTACTGCCTTGTAATAATTTATATTAGAAAAACAAGGTACTTCCAGGTAAGTCACAATCAGATCTCAATACATTATGATTTCTTTCAATTCACATTTATCCCCTTTTTATTTCAACAAAATAAAGTAAATGGGAAAAAAAGTTATATGAGTGACTTAACTAAAATCCATCTTATGCTAAAACTCACAAAATATAATATTTTTGTGCAATAATTTGATCTTAATTTGTTAAAGAGTTAAGATTTAAGAACTTTGCAATAGATTTTAATATAAATACGATAGTATGTTCATATTCAGATTTAAAATTAGCTTTTTAGTTTACAGTACAGTATTATCACAATAATTTTTATCGCCTTTATAAAACTCTCTTTCTTTGACTCAAGAACTAAAAAAGGTTGCTCATAAGCATAGACTTGTGTTGTGTTTACTTGCTTACATATTTGGTCTTGCTGTGGGATTATCCCTTAATTACAAGTTTAGCCTTGGCAGCTAAGATGAATATAAAATCATGTTCAAACTCCAATCTGCCATTTCCCTTGTTCTTCTGCCAGTCAGGGTAATTCTAATTGGGAAATAAATTTTAAATGCTTTCATGCAGATACCTTGTTGGAATAATTGCTATAAATGCAAAATTTACAAAAAGATTAGTGATGCCAAGCAGATAAAAAGAAAATTAAGTAATTTGTGTTCTGAGACTATCAGAATTAGAAATGAGATGGCTTTTTTATAAGCATTCATTATGCTTTGATCAAAACAGCACACAGATGGTAGCAAAAATTTGACAAATAAAAATGTTTTGAGTAAAGATCAAAGGGTACATATAATATTAACCTGCTTTGAGTATACAAAGTTTTTGTAATTTTGAAACAATTTAAGTACAAAGTATCTGAGGTATAAAATTTGTTATCCTTCAGAAAAAGCCTTCTTTTCATTAACTTTCTTCTCTGAAGAATTGGAAACATCTTAACCTGAGACTGAGTGTGTGCCGACACTAAGTAAAGCAGTGACCAAATGGTTCATTGATTAGCAACATTTTTAATTTGTGCATAATAAGGCGGAAACATGTAAAAGAAGTGCTAATTAATATTAAACCTAATTTTATTACTTAATTGAGACAATTTTTAACAAAACATAATCAAAATATTTGCCTTAGTACTGAGCTTGCGCAAATATGACTCCAAAATGTTTATGTTCTAAGTAGTGATGTTTAGATTTCTAAACTGAGCATGTTCATCTGTTTAGGAAAGTTCAGGCAGAAGAGGTTATCCAGTGGGTAAGAGACTTGCACTGCACATCTCTGACCCTGTGTTAATCCTTGCCACTTCAGGTGGTCCTTAAGCCCTGTCAGAAATGATCCCTGAGCTCAGAACCAGGAGGAAGTCCTGCTGTGCATACTTCAAAAACCAAGTAAAATAAAAAGAAAAGCCATTGTGATTCAATGTTGAAGGATAGAACAATCAATGCAGATGAAAGATTCCAGTTTATCAGAGAATAATTATGGTAAAAATATGCAAAATAGTAAAATTTCAGAAACATTAAAAAAGTGTGGGTTTTGAGTTTAAATGTACCTACGTAAATGTATTAATAGATTGTTTTGATCTGATGAGGCTACCATATTTCATGCAAATACTTCAAAATAGTATATTAAAACATTTTAAGAAACATTTTTTTATTTTTTTAATTTAATTTTATTATTTTCCCCCAAATATTATTTCACCATTTTAGACATACAATTGAAAGATTCTCATGTAGAGTTTTGGTTCTACAGTGTTCCAACACGCATCCCTCCACCCAAACCCATCTCCCATCACCAATGTTCCCACCCTCCCTCCCCCCCTCCACACCTCAACTACTTGGCAGATTCTGTATGTCATTTCTTTCCTCTTTATATCTCCTTCCCACCAAACTTTCCTGCTCTTCGTGGAATGCAGTGCATTAAGACATTACTGTTTCACTATTTTAGTGGACCGCAAGGCTGCAAGCAGCCACGAGACCTGGGCTCGAACTGGTTTTGCTCTGTTAATCTGGTCGTGAGGCAGTTTCCCAGCATCTGGACAGCGAAAATGGTGGCTAATGTGATAGGCAAGTTTCATCTGGCTGCTTCTGGGACCCCCCAACACCCAAAACCCATCTGCCCTCCTCGGGATCCCATCGTCAGCTGTGCTCGGCGCGAGCCGAGTTCCAGCCTCCCCAGCCGCTTGTGAAGCTCTGCATGCTGGCCCCCCGAGCAGCTCCTGGGCGGGGCCACCAGGCTCGACACAATGGAGAGGGAATGGCCGAACCCTGACTCTATCTGACGAATTCCCAGTGATTCCCACTTCTGGGAGCCGCCTATCTGGGCTCGAACTGGTTTTGCTCTATTAGTCTGGTCGTGAGGCAGTTTCCCAGCATACGGACAGCGAAAATGGTGGCTAGTGTGATGGGCGAGTTTCATCTGGCTGCTTCCGGGACCCCCAGAGGCGATGGGCCAACACCCAAAACCCATCTGCCCTCCTCGGGATCCCATCGTCAGCTGTGCTTAGTGCGAGCCGAGTTCCAGCCTCCCCAGCCGCTTGTGAAGCTCTGCATGCTGGCCCCGAGCCCATTTTAAGAAACATTTAAATTAATTTGATCACTTGACATCTTGCTATTCATTGATTTGCTCGAGAGGCCACCAGTAACATTTCCATTTGACACTATCACGTGCCAGTGTAGCCCCATGGAATCTGGTTGCTTCAGGAATATGAAGAGCCTCAGACCATTCATTCAGGGTCTTGACGAAGAAATCTGACCATCTTGTAGGTGGTCAGCCATGTGATATTTTGACATAAAGTATAAATTAAATTAACTTATACTTTCAAAATCCACAGAGCAATAAAGTGGAAGTATTTAATAACACAGCATGATTTTAAATATGAGAGAACAAAAGTAAAATGACTTTTGTCATTTTACTAAAATGAATACCTACTAAGTAGGTTATACTGGCAGTACAACTTAAAAAAAACTTTATTAATGTTTTTCTTTATTAAAACTCTGTTTAGAATAGAACTTAAGAAACGGCATAGCATTGTAATTAGTTTTAAGAGGATTACACAATTTTGAGCTCATATGAGCTAATGATTATTATAATAAGTTGTTGGCATTTATCACTATCTCTCATGATGAAAATGAGTAATTAGCTGACATTGAAACTGTATCTGTCAAACCAACTCAAACATATTCATCTGTAAATATTATTTTGCAATGAATGTTTATTATCTGCTCAACAATTATAAGATAGTGATACATGTTCTGAAGTATTTGTTAATTTTTATAAATAAATTTGGTAATGTATATTGCTTTGAAAAAAATACAATTTTAATATTTTTGTTTAAACAAAAAGAATAATAGAGTGAAATGACTAAATTATGTTATGTTTGCTTATATAAGCTATTATGAGATATTTTCCTTCATTCACAATTTTCTTTGTCTCCTCACAAAAGTACCACTGTTTGTTTAAATTATCAGTTGAATACAGTGAATGTGATGCCATCAAGGTTAATGTATTAAATATTTAAGTGCTAATAGTCCCTATAAGAATGCAGCTTTTATATAATGAGGACAAACCAACTGAGCATGGAGGAAGCCCAGATTTGATTCTTGATATCACTTGGTCCCCCAATGCAGTTGGGTGAATAATTTTCTTAGCAATACTGTGTATACACAAATAGACATACAAGTACAGATAGTGTGATATAGTAAACATTAAAAGCTCTTAAATTTTAGGACCAGTAACTCTGATGTAAAGCATTAATGAACATTAATTAGGAAAAATAATGCTTCAGGTATTTTATTTAGCTAATTGAGTGTTATAAAATAAAATCACTCATAATATAGACATACATGGAAGTATAAAATATATGGGTACCTTTTGACAAGTTTATTTGAAAATACTTAGGTTGTAAAGACAACTTTAGAATTCGTAATCCTCTATAAAAATGCTTTCTACAGTAATTGTCATATTAGCAATTATAAATAATGCTCAATAAACTTTTACTACAAGAAAGCTAGATAAATTATTTAATGAATTAAGTCATATTTTATTTTATATTAACATTTCATAAGACAGGCTTTCAAAATAGTTGACTACAGAGAAAAACTAACATTAATATTCAGTAAAGACTTGCCAAGATTTAACAATAAAATGCAATGCTTGATTTATATTTTCTCTTGTTTTTCTATTAGCAATCAAAATAAGAATCAAAATATAGATGAGACATAATTAGCAAGTAAATATATAACAAATAAAATACTATGCGGTCATATTATGAACATTTAAAATTAGTGATGAAATTTTATTTCATAATAAATTATAAAAAATATAGTGTCATTTTGAAGAGCAGCAACTGGAAAGACAGTGATCATTTTGCATAACTAGTTAAAATATTTTTTCCAGTTAAAACCTATCTTCTAATACATTCAAGATACATGAAACATTTTTTTTCAGTTTTATTTTGTTTGGGGACTGCACCAACTGTGCTAAAGGCTTATATCTGGCTGTTTGCTCAGGCATTACTCTTGGTAAGTTCAAGGGACCATATGGGATGCCAGGATTCAAACTGGCTTTGCCACATGGGAAGCAAGTGCACTACCTGCTGTACTATTGTTCTGGTCCTAAAATGGTCTCTTAAACTTTGACATATTTAAATTTTTCTAAAGAGCTATACCATGCAGAATACGTTTTCCCATTATGGTGTTTGGAATATTTAACTTATTTTAGGTCATAAGAAATTTCCTCCTAAACAAACCTTCTGGTTATATCAAGAAATAACATTTTCCTAAATTATGAGTGAATAGAAACACTTATCTATATGGTGAATTTGATATTGATGAACTATAAATGAGTCCAGTCTATGACCATAACTCTCTGAATGAACCCAAACTAATCTGAGCTGTGATGACTATAGTACATAGCTCTGATGATATCATACAGAAATTGTTCTATTTATTAATTAAATCAAATAAGGTTAAATATATATTAGACTCAATGAATTATTAAATTGTCTGGTCTTATCTAAGAAAAACAATTTACTAAGTTACTGGCTACCTGGATAATTTATGCATCCCATATTTCTTATTCCATAATAAATCTCAGCAAAAATGGTTCTCCTTTGTGATGGTTTTATCATTCCAGGCTCTGTTTTTGAATTGTAAATGTTAATTTGCTTAAATGATGAAGGTATAGGAAAATCAGAATTATTTCAACTAAAAAATGTTGTTTTTAACCTTATGTTTTAAAATGCAATGCTTTTGAGTATACTTTTTTGTTTGTTAGTTTGATTTTTATGGCTGTGAATTTGATAAATAGTGGGTAGCGTATGCATTCATAATAATTATAATTGATAATAATTCTTCACAAGAATTAATTATTCCTAATTAGTAATTTATTAAGGAATGTTACAGTTCCCGATTCTGTCCTTTTTCTTCTACTTCAATTCACATTCTCTCATTCGTCTCTTCATTCTTTCTCCCCCTACTCCCTATCTCTGATTTAAAATATCATTCTCCAAATCTTTATATTATAAAGTAACAATTATAGGATCTAAGGAGAGCAATCTATTTGCAAATACACTTTTTTCTCTACTCCAACTACCCATTCATTACATTATCATTATTACTATTATTTAAGATAATTTTATTACTTATGATAAGATTTATTAGAAAACATTTTTAGAATAAATGTCTCCTCTCATCCCCAAATTCATACAATTATTGTCATAAATACGATTCTATTTGCACATAGGATTTTACGAAGCCAGTTAAGTTGAAATGAGTCATAAGAGTGAGCCGTCATTAGAATCAGTGAACTTCCAAAAGAAAGAGATACTAGGAAAGCTGCAAAACAGAAGAATGGGTGTACAATGACATCCAGGAAAGGCCACTAGAAGCAAAACACCGAGAGAGGTCTTACATTACCAGAGCTTGCAATTATAGAGCTATGAGTACATAAACTGCTTTTCTTTAAACCAGGGAGTCTTGGCAATCTGTTACTACAACCTAAGAAACTAACATAAGAACTCTGTCATTGAAAAGGATTGAATCAAATTGCCCCAATTTTAAGCTATTTTGTTATTATTTATAAATAATACAAATATTTGTATTTTTTTAAACATTTTATTATACCACCGTGAGATATACAATTACAACGTTGTTCACACTTGGGGGGTTTCGGTCACACAGTGTTCCAGCACCCCGCCCTCCACCAGTGCCCCCCTAGCCACCACCCATGTCCCCAATTCCCTCCCCCTCCCACATCCCGCCTAAATGGCAGGTTCTTTATCTCCTCTCCTCTCCCTCTCTCTCTCCTCCTTCTCCCACACATTGTGGGTTGCACTCACGTTACACTTAGAAGCCATCATTTGCATTTTTTGTCTGTCCTTAATGCTCAGTTCTATGTTAGCATCAGAACTTTAGACATTTATTCACTCATGTTCCTTTCTCTATCTAAACCAACCTCTGACTCCCCACGCTTGGGGCCGGAGGCGATAGCCTAGCGGGTAGGGCGTTTGCCTTGACGCGGCCGGCCTGTGCCGGCCCAGGTTCAATCCCGGCATCCCATATGGTCCCCTGAGCACCGCCAGGAGTAATTCCTGAGTGCAAATATTTGTATTTGTAAATAAACTTATAAAATAGTAAAATCAGATACTCGTGCAGATGCTTTAATGAGGGACTATATCAGAACAAAATGTCAATGGTTTGTCTCTACTAAGTGAATGGACATGCAATTCAAGGTTGAGATATTTGTGTAAGCCTCTTCAAAAATTGAAAAATAAAGTAAGAACGATGATAGCTGTCTAATGACTGCAAAAATCACTATGGAACATATTCTAGAAATTTTATAGAACTATAATACAAGTATATTTCATGCCACTTTCAAAGGGAGCTATCTAAGAAGAGTGCATTAAATTATTTAACAATATAATTTCTTAATTGCATGCAACTAAAATTATTCATGGGTTAGAATTTTTACAGGGCCTTTTAAAGTGGAAAAAATTGGGGGGCGGGAAAAATAAAGTGGAAAAAAATTTAAAGTCGGAAAAAGCACTTCAAAGACTCATTAAGCATTTTGATTTTTACAAATGTGTTTTCTTAATTAGACAAAGAATATCACAATATCACTTGATCACCTGAATCCC
Organism: Cryptotis parvus; assembly: GCA_021461705.1. NCBI lineage: Eukaryota > Metazoa > Chordata > Mammalia > Eulipotyphla > Soricidae > Cryptotis > Cryptotis parvus. Next base: position 201,842 of record JAJIBD010025905.1, on the reverse strand, counting down.
GTAATTTGTCGATTTGCTTAAGTGCTTGCCAGTAACATTTCCATTTGTCCCTGTCATGTGTCAGTGTAGCCCAATGGCATCTGCTTGATCCAAGAATACGAAAAGCCTCAAACTTCATTCAGGGTCTGACAAAGAAGTCTGACCATCTTGTAGATGGGCGGCCACGTGATCTTTTGACATCCTGTGGGATTGTCAGTAATGGCTCTAGTCCAGCTGTTGTCTCCAAGTCACATTACATGTCTAGCCCATCTGATTTCTGATGCCTTGGCAAACGACACAGCGTCCCTGATGCTAAATATATTAACAAAGATAGTTATAACATTATTTCTTAAAATTAGTCTTACATTGTTTATTATTTTCTTTCATTGTGGTATAAATTAGCTTAAAACTAATGCTGTTATATTCACACTTTTATCAGCTTGCAGTTTCAGATAACAGAATTTTCAGATAACAGAATCCAATTATGTTTGTCTAGTACAAAATTAAAATTTAAACCGGCCTGGAATTTTCCTGAAAAATCCCTTTCCTTGCCTTTTCTAGTTGTTAGAGTGCACCAGTGTTTCTGGTCTATTTCCCTCTTTCTTCCAACTACAGATCATCAACCTCCTGGCAGCTCTGACCCTTCTATTGCAATTTTCTCTCTGACTGCAGCAAAAAAATTTTTTTTTTTTGCTTTTAAGGACTTATTTAATTAAACTGGGATTAATAAATATTTTTTATTTGGGGATTTAAAATACAGTTTTAATAAAAATAGCAATGATTTGTCAGAGTAACTGGCAAAACATGAAATGTCATAATTTGCACAATAAATAACCCAAAACATGAGTTTTAGCCTATCAGTTATAAAAAATAACTATGCCTTTATGAAAGAAAAATAATCAACCTACACTTGAATTTGTTTACATATCAATGATATTATGAGCCAGAAATTTAGTTCAAGCCTTAAAGCACTTGCCTTTCATCCTGTGGATTGCGAATAATTCCCTAGAGTCGATTCTTAGAAGAGAGCAAGAGATAGCCCTTGAGCATGACCGGTCATGATTCCATGCAAAGCAAAAATGAAGTAAACTGATTCTGAAAAAGTTTTTATTTATCATCTATAAAGTATCTATTTTAGCTATTTATATCTATTTATATATCATGTATTTATCTCTGTTGCTATACTATATAAAAAGTAATTTAATATATATTATTATTCAATACATCTAATTCAAGAAAATTTGAAATTAATTTTATTATTTTACAATGTTTGCTCATAAAGTTATCATCCTAACAATGGGGAATGGCAGTATCTGCCATAACTCAAGGTTTCAATTACTTATGTGTAGGCAGATAGGAGAGGCTCCTAGGAAATTGATCATCAATTCACCTTATGCACAAGATTCATAAGGAAACATTCTTGTCATTAGTTACTCTAGCATGCAGCTGATGAAAGAAGTGTTTCAAAAAATCCCCCTTGAAACATGTCTATTTATACAGCAATTGATTTTTCATTTACAAGAGTACCAAATCCAGAGGCAGCATTTGACATGAATTGCTACTTCCGTTTAAGGATAATTAGGATTCTGAGAAAACTAAAAAAAATACTGGGTTAAAGGAACCCAGATATATCTTTTATTTTTTAACTTATTTTTAATTTATTTTATTGATTCAATGTGCCGTACAGTTAGAAATTTATTCAAGACAGGGTTTCAGTCACACAGAGTGCCAACACCCATCCCTCCACCGGTGCACATTCCCGCCATGAATGTGCCTCTTTACCCTCCCTGCCACCCCCTGTTCCTCACCCCCTCCCCAAGCATCTCTGTGGCAGGCACTTTCCTTCTTTCTCCCCGTCTCTCCCCCATGGACATTGTGGTTTGCAATACAGATTACTGAAAAGTTACCATGTGTGTTCTTTTTACCTATTCTGAACACAGTTCTTATACAGTGGTCATTTACCACTATCTTCGTCATATTGTTCCTTTCACTATTCCAAGTGTCTTTTCCCAAGAGGTTGGAAAAGGCTTCCAGCTGTGTACCAAACCTATTGGCCCTTGTTTCTACTGTCCTTGGTTATTGGTTTCATATTAGGTTTTTATTACACCACACAAATGAGTACAATCATTCTTCCAGATGTTTCTTTTTTAAAGTATCTAATACATTCCTTGTTCCACATTGGCCATCGTTCCTGCCAAGCACTAAGACACATTGCGTACCCTCTTATGTTCACTGCTGTCACTTCCCTATTCCAGAAACTTCCTCCAGATGGATGCAGACATATTATTTACCATGTGCTCTTCTGAGAGTGCAATTCAGACGTTTCTCTCAGTACTACATTTCCCTCACCTGGAATTGGCGTCAAAATGGGTGATGAGGGAAAAGCGACAGAAGTAACACTGTGTGACTTCTGACGTTATGTGACTTCACTGAGAAGAGAAGGCGTTTATCTTTTTTTATTTTGTTTTTATTATTTTGAAACATACACTCCTTGGTAACGGAAAGTTTAAGGGAGGAAAGACGGTGCTAAATAATCATTATGGTAAATTAGGCATCTTAAAGATTAAGTATCTGACCCCAACGGACCCATCTTGTTGATGTCTTGGTGTTAAAATCGTTGAAATAAACTATAGTACATTCAATTTAAAATATATACTATCATATATTCAATTTAAAATTTACTACATTATTATGTATGTGATAATATTCAAGAGTTCTAAATTCTTTGAAGAGTCACACAATAAAACCACATGACTCAGCATGCCTCTTAACTCTTTATTTGTCACATTTTCACACACACATTACTTTAATTCACCTGCAATTCTCAGATGGATTTCTTTTGTTTTTACTGTTATTCACAAGTTATTTCATAAATCCCCAAAGATTGACTGAATTGTTAGAATTTTTTGATTGAATTTCTACCCCTGAAGTTTGAGTTTAAAGAAGAAAAATGTTGGCTGATTTTCGTATAAAATGTAGCTTATTTATTGAATCATCTATAAATATTTTGATTTCTGCATAATTTGAAAAGATATGTACTTTATAACATAATACAATGCTTCTCATACTTCAAACATAAAACAAATGTGTGTAATAAAAACTACAAACATTGTTATACATTCCTATATTGCATAAATACAATTATTCAATCATTAATGCTTATATTTATTTTATATTATTATTTACTTAAAATATCCTTAACTTTAAAGGATATTTATAGACAATCTCATAACTTATTTGTTTTAAGACATGGAAAACAGAATTTTTTTTTTAATTTTTTTTTTTTAATATTTTATTACACCGCCATGTGATATACAATTACAAAGATGTTCATGTTTGGGTTTCCGTCATACAGTGTTCCAGCACCCATCCCTCCACCAGTGCCCATTTCCCAACACCAATGTCCCCACTTCCCTCCCCCTCCCCCAGCCCGCCTCTATGGCAAATTCTTTATCTCTTCTCTTACACATTGTGGATTGCAATACATACATTCAGAGATCATCATGTATATCTTTTTTCCTATATTCAATGCTCAGTTCTAGACTGGTATTATCATTTTTGACAAATATTAGCACACTGTTCTCTTCTCTGTCCTACCCAACCACTGATTCCCACATCTTTGTGGAAGATTCCACCTTTTTTTTTTATTGAAAGATGCTATGTAGAGCTTTGGTTCTACAGTGTTCCAACACACACCCTCTGCCCAAACCCATCTCCCATCACCAATGACCCCACCTCCCTCCCCGCTCCCGCACCTCAACCACTTGGCGAGTTCTGTATGTCATTTCTTTCCTCTTTATATCTCCTTCCCAACAAACTTTCCTGCTCTTCGTTGACTGCAATGCATTAAAAGACATTACTGTTTCACTATTTTAGTGGACCTGGGCTCGAACTGGCTTTGCTCTGTTGATCTGGTCTGAGGCCGTTTCGCAGCGTCCGGACAGCAAAAAGGTGGCTAGTGTGGTGGGCGAGTCTCATCCGGCTGCTTCCGGGACCCCTCAGAGGCGACGGGCCCACTCCCCCAAAACCCATCTGCCCTCCTCGGGGTTCCATGGTCAGCTAGGCCCGGCGCAGGCCGAGCGCCAGCCTCCCCAGCCTTCCGTGAGGCCCTGTGCTGGCCCGTGGGCAGCTTCGCCCGGCAGGGCCACCAGGTCCGACAAGATGGAGGGGGGAAGGGACGACCACCTGGAAAACAGAATTAAGTTGCAAGGTTATGTGAATATATTTGAATATTCAGCATACTGAGTTATTCAATTATCTTAATTTAAATTTAATTATCAAATTATCAGCTACGTATTATATTTTATTTGCAATTTATTTATTCCCTAAAATCTGGGAATTTTTGCATTTATAAATATCAGTGCAAAATATATTATATTCCAATTTAGAATCTTGTATGTAATTTCTATCCTTTTAGATGTTTACATCACGTACTGATATTTTTTGAAAAGTGCTGCAGAATAGAATTTCTCTGCACACATATATGGTCCAATGTTCATGCACTAAATATGAATAAGTTGCTTTTTTTAAAAGGCATTGTGAACGTTTATTTCCAAAAATATATCAAACAACAAAACTCCCCTGACAGTGATAAGTGTAGAAGACTTACTATTTGGGATATGTATATGTATATCTATTTATATACACATAAATATATATAAATATTTATATACATAAATATTTAATTATAAATACATATGTTTATGTAATATATGTAGTTTTATTATTTATGTATTATTAGTACGTATATTTATATATGTATATGTATATATAGAGATACCTGAGTATATTTGTGTATATACATGTACATGTACATATATACTCATATATGTGTATATATGTATATTTATGCTTACATACACTTGCTTTACACTTGGCCTACCCAGATTTTATCTCTGGAAACTTTTGTGGTTCCCCTGAACTGATAGATTATGATTTACTTCAAAGTAACCTCAGCAATATAAAACAAAAAATAAGAGAAACATTTTGGTTTATATGTAAGTTTGGTAGACACAGTATTGTTGATATGCATGTTTTGTACAAACTGAGAACAGTTTGGTTGATAAGAATGCTTTTACTCACTTTCTTTTTAGCTTTGTAGTGAAGAAGAAATGCTAATAGATTTCCTACACTCACAGATTGCATGCTATATTTGAATTTCATATTTCCTTCATTTAACACACACTTAGATTTAGCAGATGCACAGTGTACCCTTAGGTTTAGTGAATTAACGGATGATAAAGATCTAATAAAGATCAGAGGCATGTAAGATATGAACCTACATTATTTATTCATCCCATATATAATTTGATATTTAATTATTTCTGGAAACTGAAATATTGCTTCATAATTTTCTAAGGCAAAAATCTACATTAGTTCTGGAACTAGATTATAAAACTGCAATAAAATTGCAATATGTTTCTCAACCATAACATCTAAAGTAATTTTAGTTCAAATTTAGATGTGGTTGCAGATGGTGTGGAATAATAATTGTTAATGTGGGGTTGGAATAATAGTAATACAATGGGGCACTTATCTTACAAGCTTTTGTCTCAGATTTGGTACCTGCAGTTAATGTGGTTCCCTAAGTCCACCAGGAGTGATCGTTGAGTATGGGCCAAGAGTAATATTTGAGCTCCGAGAAGTGTAGTACCCACAAAAACAAATAAATAATCTGATAAATTCCTGGACTTGAAAATATAACCTTCTTTTTGAAACATTTATTATTACATATACAGATAGGAAAAAAATAAATTAACTCTAGAGTAAAGTGATCAATGTCAACAGGAATGGAAAATTTAATTTGCTTATTATTGCCTTTTTCTCATTTCCTCAATCCTTTTCCTTCTACTTTTTCCCTCTTTTCTATCCTCTCCCTTTCTCTTTCTACTCTGTATATTGTTTTTATATGTTCTCCCTCGCATCCTCCCATTTGTCTCCTCTTACCTCTGTTTTTCTTTTCTCTCTTTCTTCTCTTTTTTGCTACTCATCTTGTTTTTCATCTATATTAAAAAAGACTGATGTTTAAACAATTACAAGGGAAAAAGTTGGGGGCACCCAATAGAGTCTCAAAAGAAACCATAGGAACCCCCACACCATGATGGCAGTCATTTTCCGCATCCAGACTCCACAGCTCGTTAGAGCTCCACCCAAGAGAAAAGCTGATCTCTCCCCATTTCATCAACAAATGCACGAGATGAGAGCCTACTACTGAGAGTATCCCAGCCACATAGCAGAGCCTGGAAAGCTACCCATGTCATATTTGATATAACAAAAACCAGGAAAAATTATAGACCTCACTCCCATAACTTGAAGGAATGGTTTGAGGCTCTTCGTTTTCCTGGTGTGAGCAGATGCCTTTTGGGCTACACTAGCATGAGATAGGAAGTATGGAGATGTTACTGGTTCCCTATCGAGCAAATCGATGAACAATGGGAAGACAAGTGACAAGTGAAGTATTAAAATAGAAAATTAAAATGGCAGGAAATTGTTCTAGAGGAAACAAGGATTCTTTAAAGAGCACTCAGAGGCTCTATTTCCTTTTACAATTACTAAATTGCCTTCCACATACCTCCTCTTCTCCATTGTTAGTCTGTGAAACATTTTCCTCCTCAGTTAGATCAACAGTTCCTTCCTGACACCTAACCATATAAAATTATTTTTCATAAACATTGAACACGGATGAAAATTTTCTGTTTCCCACTTTTTATTCTGATTTCTCAATTTTAGAAGAAATTCTCTTATTCCAAGCATCTTGTCTCAATCTTCCATAAGTCAACATTTTATAATAGAAAAAAAATATACTGTAGCTTACAAATTTCCATTATGGTGAAATTCTGCTTTCTGTATTTTTATACCAGCAACTCTCAAATCTTGATTAATGATTAAAACAATACATTTTTCCTCTTTTGGAGTTCGTAAATATACTTGCAACTATCAATTTTCCATTCTCTAGACAATGCCTCAAGCTTTTATACATTATTCAGTTTACAACTTCAAGTAGGAAATGTTGCTATCCCCATTTTCTAAATATATAGTTTGCTCTCAAATATTCACTCAAATATAAAGAGCAGTGAGGCATGCAAAGCAATGTTGTAGATAATATTAAAAGCCTGACTGAAAACTTTTCCACTTATATTTTAATATGTATATATTCAATTTCTACATACTTCCTCCAAATAAACAAATAAATAACAAGTACATTGTAATAAATAAATAACATTGTACATTCTCCACACTGGAGACTACAGAGAATACACTGAATTTATTTGGATACATTCTACTCTCCTTATCTGAGTTCGCATCCAATGAAACTGATTTTACATAGGAAATCAACTGTTTTTTTTACGTTTAGGATGAATTTTTATTGTCTTACAATGTTCTACAGACTGTTGAATGAGCTTTTACGTACAGAAGTTAAACTGAGCAAATCAGGAAAGCAAGATGTCTTCACTACATTTATTACAAAGCACTATAGATTAGTTATTTGGATATTTGTAGATTAGAGTTTGAACAGAATTGCTTTGTGATACTAGAAAATAGACTTTGTATGGCATTTTCCTAAAAGTATAAAATTCACTAAGAAAGCTAAGAGCACAGTTCCAGGTTATTCTTGCAAAAAAACAGTAAATCTGCCATATAGTTACAAAAGTAAGGTTCATATTGATTTAAAAGTAATGTGTCATGGCTTTAGAAAACAGAAGATATACTACCTAGAACTATCAACCATTTTATGCATTTCTTTTTCTCTAGTATAAATTGTTGCCTTATCTGTGCATCTGATGCACGAGGTGCATTTATAAAAATCTGATGCACTTGGTGCATCTATAAAAATATTCCAGCAGGGCTCTCCCTTGCATTATAATTTAGAAACAAATTATTTCAAATTATTATCCTCTCTGGAGGAAAAGATTAACTCTAAAATCTCTACCAAAATAAAATACATTCAATTTCTAAAGTGAATGACGCAAGCTTTACAAATATTTACTTGCTTTATTAATTATCAGTGTTATAAATGTAACTTATTTAATATAAAAACCTATTACCTTGTGTCTGCTTGAAAAGAATAAAAATCTAAAAACATGCATTAACAAGTTTAAATTACGATTAAATTAAAACTGCACAATATTATTCATTTTTACTATTGATCTTAGGGGGTAATTATATTTTCTATCAGTAATTGTAAATTCTTAAATTTTTTATTTGTTTGCATTTTGAATGGAAATAAATAATAGACTCAATTATTTCTTCTCTGAAAAATTATTAGTCATGAGTATACACTAAATAATATCAGTCTGAGTAAATTCTAATATACAGCAGTTAACCATGAAAAGCCTAATTGTTTTAGAAGAAAATCTATATCTGGGAAGAATTTTCAGGATAGCAGAATAGAAAGCTAGCAGCTGCAAGGTGCAACTTTGATCTCTGACCCTACCTGTGGACCCCACACCTCACACCTTCATGCCAAATATTGAAGCATTAGCCACACACCTCCAGACAGAGAAAAGATCAGGATGAACATGACTGTACGCAGCAATGAGCCCACCAAGACCTTGGTCCATTCCCTAATTAAAAACTTAAGTTAGGAAGCTAGATAGTACAGTGGGTATGGCACGGTCCTGCATGGAGCTACTTAGGGCTCAATGTTCATTAATCAGTTTGATTTTCCCAAGTTAGGGGCCGGAGCGATAGCCCAGCGGGTAGGGCATTTGCCTTGCACGTGGCCAGCCTGTGCCTGCCCAGGTTCGATCCCCGGCATTCCATATGGTCCCCGAGCACTGCCAGGAGTAATTCCTGAGTGCAGAGCGAGGAGTAACCCCTGAGCGTCACCGGGTGTGACCCAAAAAGCAAAAAGAAAAAAAAAGATGATTTTCCCAAGTATGCCCAGACTCATTCCTGAGTAAACATATAGTCGATGAAGCCCTAAGCACAGATGGGTATGATTCAAATAGCAGCAACCACACAGCAAAAACATAGAGAGAAGTTATTTTATTAATTACATTTAATAAATATAATAAAGATCACGTGGCCGCCCACCTACAAGATGGTCAGACATCTTCATCAAGACCCGAAAGAACAGTTTGAGGCTCTTTGTATTCCTGAAGTAACCAGATGGCATTGGGCTACAGTGGCAGGTGATAGGGTCAAATGGAAATATTACTGTTGTCTGCTCGAGCAAATCAACGAATAACAGGATGTCAAGTGACCAAGTGATCAAGTGATTTAATAAAACCCATAGAGAAAATACTGTTGTAAGGTAATGGTTAGGTGGCTAATGCCTACTTTTACAAAAGCATCCATTTTAGATACCCTGTATTCAATTTTCTGATTGCGTTTATTCTCTTCTTCCCATAATTTACCACTGCTTTTTGAGCAATCAATTTCATATTCCTTCTACTTCTCTCACAAAAGTGAAACAACATGTATTAGTTTCCCTTCATTGTGAAATTGAGTACATGGAATTATTGCGTTTCTTCATATGCTCCTTTTCACGGTTTCGTTAACACACCTTGTTCATTTCTACACATTTTTTGTGTTTAGCAATTTATTTTTATCCCTGATCATTATTCAAGAGTATAATTTCATTAAAATGTATTTATCCACTGTAATAGACTATGGTAAAATGAATTGCTTGTAAAGAGGTTTCTTTTTCCTTTTAAAATAGTGCTGTTGTCCATCTACCAAAAGCCCACAGCAAGTATCATTCTCAATGGAGAAAAATTGAAAGCCTTCCCCTAAGATCAGGAACACGACAAGGTTGCCCTCTCTCACCTATTTTATTCAATATAGTACTGGAAGTACTCGCCATAGCAATCAGAGAAGAAAAGGACATTAAGGGCACCCAGATAGGCAAGGAAGAAATCAAGCTATCATTATTTGCAGATGACATGATATTATACCTAGAGAACCCTAAACTCTCGACCCAAAAACTCTTAGAAACAATAGATAGGTATAGTAGAGTGGCAGGGTACAAAATCAATACCCAAAAGTCTGTGGCTTTCCTATACACAAATAACGAAAGAGAAGAAAGGGATATTAAGAAATCGATTCCATTCACAATTGTGCCACAGAAAATCAAATACCTAGGAATAGCTTAACCAAGTGTGTAAAAGACCTATACAAAGAGAACTACAAGACACTGCTTCAAGAAATAAAAGAGGACACGAGGAAATGGAAACATATTCCCTGCTCATGGATGGGGAGAATTGACATTGTCAAGATGGTAATACTCCCTAGAGCTTTGAACAGATTCAATGCGGTTCCTATAAGGATTCCCATGACATTCTTTAAAGAAGTTGAGCAAACACTCCTGAAATTTGTATGGAATAATAAGCCCCCACGGATAGCTAAAGCAATCCTTGGGAAGAAGAAGATGGGAGGCATCACCTTTCCCAACCTCAAACTATACTACAATGCAGCAGTAATTAAAACAGCATGGTACTGGAATAAAAACAGACCTGTGGACCTATGGAATAGAGTTGAGTATTCTAACACCCACCCTCAAAGACATGATCAGTTAATCTTTGATAAAGGTGAAAAGAGTCCAAACTGGAGTAAGGAAAGCCTCTTCAACAAGTGGTGCTGGGAAAGCTGGACAGCTACATGTATCACTGTATCACTGTCTTCCCGTTCATCATCGATTTGCTCGAGCGGGCACCAGTAATATCTTCATATGACCTGTCTCATGCAAGTAGAGCCCAAGGGCACCTGCTTGCTCCAGGAACATAAAGAGCCTCAAACCATTGCATCAGGTCATGGGAATGAGGTCTATAATTGTTACTGGTATCTGGCATATCAAATACGACACGGGTGGCTTGCCAGGCTCTGCCGTGCGGGTAGCATACTCTTGTAGTCATTTCAAAATAAAGCATTTATTGATGAACCACGTGGCCAAGCGGCCGCCTCGAGCCGGGCTGTAATAGGTTGGTCTGCTAGGTGTTCTGACGAGGGGGAAGTCCGGATGTGGAAAATGGAGGTCCTCATGGAGTGGGGAGTCCTCTGGCTTGTTGTGAGGCTCAGCTGGGGTGGCGGGCCAACAGCTACATGTAAAAAAATGCATTTGGACCTGTGTCTAACAGCTTGCACAAAAATCAGATCAAAATGGATTAAAGATCTCAATATCAGACCTGATTCCATAAAGTACATTGAAGAAAATATAGGAAAAACCCTCCACGACATTGAAGCTAAAGACATCTTCAAAGGTGAAACACCATTAACAAAGCAACTAGAAGAAAATATAAACATATGGGACTACATGAAACTGAAGAGCTTCTACACCTGGAAAGAAACAGTGACCAAGATAGAAAGACAGTCCGCAGAATGGGAAAGAATATTCACCCAATACCCATCTGATAAGGGGTTAATATCCAGGATATATCAGGCACTGGTACAGCTATATAAGAAAAAACAGCCAACCCCATTAGAAAATGGGAAGAATAGATGAACAGAAACTTTGACAAGGAAGAAATTCGAATGGCCAAAAGGCATATGATGAAAAAATGCTCATCATCACTAATCATCAGAGAGATGCAAATCAAAACAACAATGAGATATCACCTCACACCACGGAGAATGGCCCATATCCAAAAGGGTAAAAGCATCAAGTGCTGGTGTGGATGCGGGGAAAAGGGGACTCTCATACATTGTTGGTGGGAATGTCGACTTATACAACCTTTCTGGAAAACAATACGGACATTCCTCCAAAGACTAGAAATTGAGCTCCCCTTTGACCCAACCATACCACTCCTGGGAATATACCCTGGGAAGCCAAAAACACACAGCGGAAACACAATCCGCACTTTTATTTTCATAGCAGCACTATTCACAATAGCCAGAACCTGGAAACAACCAGTATGCCCGAGAACTGATGACTGGATAAAGAAACTGTGGTACATCTACACAATGGAATACTATGCAGCTGTCAGGAAAAATGAAGTTATGAAATTTGCCTATAAATGGATGGACATGGAAAGAATCATGTTCAGTGAAATTAGTCAGAAGGAAAGAGAGAGACATAGAATGACTGCATTTATTTGCATGACATAAATATACCAGGTGATCTTACCAAAAGTAGAAATTGCCACAAGCGCATGGGAGTCAGAGGTTAGGTAAGATAGAGAAGGGAACATGTGTGAATAATTGTCAAAAGGTCTGATACCAACATTGAACTGAGCATTAAATACAGACAAAAAATGCAAATGATGGCTTCTAAGTGTACGTAGTGCAACCCACAATGTGTGAGAGGAGGAGAGAGAGAGAGAGAGAGAGAGAGAGAGAGAAAGAGAGAGAGAGAGAGAGGAGATAAAGAACCTGCCATTTAGGTAGGACGTAGGAGGTGGGAGGGAATTGGGGACATGGGTGGTGGGTGATGGGCACTGGTGGAGGGCGGAGTACTGGAACACTGTGTGACCGAAACCCTCCAAGCGTGAACAACGTTGTAATTGTATATCTCACGGTGGTATAATAAAATGTTAAAAATAATAGTGCTGCTGCATTTGAGGCAATGTAGTTCTGCAGGCAGGTCTCTTGCCTTGTATGAGGTCAAACTGTATTCAGTCCCTGGCACACAGCTTGGTGCCCTGACTCCTCACCAGAAATGATCACTCATCATAAAGCCAAGAGAGCCCTATCATCTCTGGGGATGATGCTAGAAAACAACAGAAAATTAAAAAGAAAATAGTTTGCTATGAATATCATTTACTTATTGGCTGCAGTCTACTTGCATTGGTTCACTGTTGTGCAATCAGGAATGGAATTTCTGAGGCAAAGAGTCTAGGATATTTGAATTTTCCAAATAAGCAACACTGGATATAAAATTATTAGATCCTAGGATCATGGGCATATTCAAACTTATTAGATAGGGTAATGTATTTTGCAAAAAGTTATAGCTTTTTTTTACTCCTATAAGAAGTTTTAATTAACTTTCACTTTCATCAGAATTTTAAATATCTGCCAATTCAGTGTGTTGGAAATTGCAGTTCATTGCTACATTTGGTTTTTATCGAGTTCAGAGTGTCTGAATAGAATCATGGACTTACTGGATACAATTTCCTCTGTATCATTTATAATTCAAATTCATTATAAATATGTTTATCAGTATAATGTCCTATATGGTAGCTATTTTGATCATATTTATTCAGTGTTATATGTTCTCTACTTGTTATTATTACCATTTGCTACTCTTTTCATAATATGAAATACATTTTTCCTACAGAATTAGAATAATATAATTTGACAGCTCATTTCTCTCACTGCAAATGTTCCCTTTGGACAAAATTAATAGCTTTGCATAGTTTTTGTCATTTTTTATACTTGTAGAAAAGTAGCTGCTGGAAAGTATTTTTCAGTATTATACCCTATGAGCCGAACCACTTGGCTGGCTTTAATAGATGTAACTACAGTACTTTCTAGAACAGAAAATACGTCTGTTGTCAAATTTATATACACTCATTTGGTTTGTTTTAAAAAATTCATTTAGTACTGCTGTGAAACTTTAAGTGTGTATCTTTATGCATCAATACCTGCTTATACTAGAAATCATTTCTGCATTTTCACCTAGCTAGTGAAACACATGTATTGGTCTGAAAGAGTTCTAACTGAATATACTAGGTTCAATTCATTTAGTATATTCTAATTTAATATACTAGATAGATGCTGTAATGAATAAAGTTTATTTAGCTAAAATTCAAATGTGTGCTTGAGGTTCTAAGGGGGTATGAATATATTATGACACAGAAACTAAGAGATTATCACAATTGTGACCAAATGTTTATATAGTATCAACATATTCTAGCTAATGAAAGATGCTATCAACAGCAGGGAGATGAATATCAGAGTAGTTTTTCAGGGCAGATGGATAATGTCATTTGGGATATATGATTAGAAATGATCCTGATGTTGAGATTTTTATGTGACAGATATTTTAGCTGGAGTCCACATGAGCAATATAGGGTAACAAATCAATGTATCTTTGTTTCCATTTGTGTTGTGACTGGACAATTTATCAGTTCTGCTACCAAGAACCTGATCACATCTAGGAAAATGAGTCTAAAATAAAAAATGTTCTTCTTTAGTAGATAATATATCTGTGTTACAATATGGTATCAAGAATCAATTTGATTGTGAAAAATAAGTCAGTCAAATATTCTGAAATTCAGAGTTACACATGTGCAGTAATTCGATGGAATATATATTTGCACTAATTATATGACTAAAATCTAGATGAATGTAATCAAAAGGTTATAAGAAAATAGGAAATAATTGATAAATTTAAATAGGTATTTAAAATATAGTGCATGAGCTTTCTTGGAGATTTAATTTATAAATGTTGACTGAGCAAAATGGTTAACTTGAAATTCTGAATTTGTAATTTCTGAAGATGATAATTATCCTCGGAGAATTATGTATTCAGATGTCTCTAAAACTCAGAGTAGATTCCTGTACCGGGAAGTGGGTTTTTCACCCATGTTCCAAGAGGACTTATCTTGTGTCACATGAATCAGATAACTCCACTTCCATATCCATTTTTATTTTCTATCAAATAGCATTAGCTTACCTATGTTTTTGAAGTAAAGTCTTAGGCTTCTTCTATGTATGTGTCACTATATCACAGCCATCATCAATATAACAATGTCCATCCATTATAGCGCTTAGTCTTCCACCGTGTTTTCCTTTTTTCTTTGTGTTTTTCTTTCCTTTTTTTCCACTGTGTTTTTAACCTCTCTAGCTAATTATATCCTTTACGGTCTGAGTCCATAGAGGTTTTTGTTTTTGTTATTCATTTGTTTTTGTCTGTTTATTTGTTTTGTTTTCCTGTGCTTCACATAGTAAATTCATTGAACATTTGTCTGACTTACTGCACTGAGCTTCTCTCTTACTTCACTGAGTTTTAATTCCAAGAATGTCATCAGAAAGTAATTTTTTAATAGTTATATAGACTAGAAGAAAATAGTCTTATAGTCTATAAGAAAATAGTCCACCCAACAGACCAGCCCATCACAGCCCGGATCATTGACACCCACCCTGCAGCAGTTTTTTCCTCAATCCGGCCCAGGTATGCTGGTCCAGAGACTCTCAGACATGGGTCAGAGCTGCCTGCTCCTTGCTCTCCCTGTGCCCAGCCGTTCATGAGGCACTCAGGAGGCATGGCGGGTTCTAGCCCTGGCCCACCACCCCCAGCAGAGCCTCACAACAAGCCAGACGACCCCCTCTCCATGGGGGCCGCCATTTTCCACTTTCGGACTTCCCTCTCATCAGAACTCCCCCCCAGCAGACCAGCCCTTCATAGCCCGGCTCACTCTGCCACTGCGCGGTTCATCAATAAATGCTTTATTTGGATGTGACTACAAGAGTATGCCTCCCTTCACGGCAAGCCTGGCGAGCTGCTCATGTTGTATTTGATATGCTAAATACCAATAGCAATTATATTAGGTCATTCCCATGACCTAATATAATGGTTTGAGGCTCTTTATGTTCCTGTAGCAAGCCGATGCCCTTGGCTCTACTGGCATGAGACAGGACATATGGAGATATTACTGGTGCCCGCTCTAGCAAATAGATGATGAACGGGAAGATCGTGATAGTTATATAGACACCACATTATTGTATCCACTTGTCTTTGGTTGAACACTTGTTTACTTCCCTATCTTGGCAATTGTAAATAGCAATGCAATGAACAAATTGCACTCATACTTTTTTTAAATTAGTGTTACAATTTTCTTTGAATAGACACCTAGATCCCCCATATCATCATTTTATTCTTTACACTGAAACAGTGAGCAACAATTACCCATTAATTTGAATTTTCTACTTAATATCCTAGAGATCAAGTTAACAAGTGTACAGTGATAAATGACCACACTCTTAAAATGGTAGGAGTCCGAATTATTGGTCCATTATTAATTCCACAGTATGTGGAATTAATAATGGACCAAGGAATCTTGTTTTGTACACATTCCAGAATGTAAAGCCATCCTAACATTTTGTTAGAAATAGTATTATTTACTTTCTAAAATAACCCCTGTTCCCAGTAACCCCTGCATTAGCTTGAGCCAGTATCTAATTTTTTTAAATTTGATACTACTTGATATGATTTAATTTTGATTCATTTTAATAATTTAAATATTAACATGTGGTCCCATGTAATGAGTGACTAACACTTCAACTTATAACTGATATAAAATAACAGTTCCTGGCTCTTGAGTGATAGTACAGCAGGTAGGACATTCTCCTTGCATGTAACATACCTGAGTTCAATCCCCAAGCTACATACAATTATTCCAGAGGAGTGCCAAAACCGATTCCTAAGCATAGAGACAGAAATAAGTCAGGACTATCACAAACCATGACTCCAAAACAAAGAAACAGTAACAAAAAAAGTGTTGTATTCTTTTTTGTTTTTGCTATTAAATCACTGTGAAATATACAATCACAAAGTTTTCCATGATTGAGTATTATACAATGTTCCCACACTCATCCCTTCACTAATTGTCTGTCTGTCTGTCAGTCTCTCTCTCTCTCTCTCTCTCTCTCTGTTTCTCCTCTCTTGCTCTCTCTTGCTCTCACTCTTGCACTCTCTACTGGTTTCCAAAACTGACTGAAAGGGTATCATGCATTTCACTTTACCTCCTTTCAGCATTCAGTTTTTGTTAAGAGGAGCTATTTCCAACTACAATTGTCATAATGGTCCTTTATCATTCCTGACATCACCTGTCCATCCCCCACGCCCACCCCCCACCCCCTGCATCTACCACCACCCTTAGTGGCCTGCTCCCTACTGTGTCAGTTTTCCTAGACTATGTTTCTACTGTCTTTGGATATTATTCATATACTATATTTTGTTTTTATTTTATCCCACAAATGAATGCAATGTTTCAATGTTTCTCCCTCTCCTTCTGGCTAACATATGTGACAACTTTTAGAATCCCTGTTTTGACTCAACAAAGGTCAGAAACACCAGCTTTTGTTCTGACCTAAGATAAGGTGTATGACCTAGTAGTTGAACGGAACTCTTAAGACTTGCCTTGGAGCAGAGCATAAGTCACCTCTGAGCACCCAGAAATAAACCCTGCATACAGTTGGGTGTCATTAAAAACCTGCTGGGTCAGGTGAAGAAGTTTCTAAAGAATGAAATAAATTCCTAGGGCCAGTGCAATAATACAGCGGATCGGGTGTTTGCCTTGCATGCAGCCAACTCAGGTTTGATCCTTGGTGCCCCATATGGTCGCTCACACACCACCAGAAGTAATTCCTGAGTATGAAGGAAGGAATAACCTCCTACCATCGACAGGTATGACATAAAAAGTAAAAAATAAATAAATAGATAATAGATAAATAACTAATTAAAAAATGTTTTTCTATGTTCTTTGCAGTTGTACTCACTGCAAGACACGGAGTACCAAGTGCCCAAAGACACAACTGGGCATTTGAGTAGATAAAGATTTGTTTTACATACACCATTGATTGTTATTCATTTATAAGAAAAGATAAATTATTGCTATTTTTAAATTAAAAACTTTTTTTTTTTGCTTTTTTTGAGGAGGGTTAAACCTGGCATGTTCAGGAGTTATTTCTGGCTCTACAGTGAGGAATTACTCTTGGCAATGCTCCAGGGACCATATGGGATTCTGTGGAATCAAATTTGGGTTAGCACATTCAAGGAAAACACCCTATCTGATGTACTATCACTCAGACCCCACAAAATATTTTTTCCATATTAAAATATTTATATCATAAATTCTAAGAAATTTGTCTCAGAAACTAGGCGTTCTATATCATTTTTTCATAAAAGCATTTATTTTGTTTCTTTTTGCACTACTGTGTCTAATTTTTTCTTTGTTTAGCTTACTAAGGAGAAATGTATAGCTATGATTCTCTTTGTTATTGGAAAAATGCAGAAATTTTAAGCTTTGTTCATGCTTACTATTTATATTTATAGATAAATCAGATGACAGCAAAGCTGTTTCTGTTTTATAAAAGTCTAATTCATTCTTAAGTTGTATTAATATTTTGTTGTGTATTGATGAAATTATTCAAGTAATAATTTATTTCCCAGCATATGAATTTGAATTACCACTTTTCATAGGAAAGGTAGGTAGATTTTCATTTATTTATTTATTCATTATCTATTCATTCATTCGTGCATCCATTTCTTCATCTATTTCTTTATCTATTTATTTATTTATGTATTCATGTATGTATGTATATATGTATTTATTTATTTATTTTTATTTTAGCTTTTGGGTCATACATGACAATGCTCAGGGGTTACTACTGCTCTGTACAAGCAGAGCAGTGGAGCTCTTGGGACATATAGGATTCCAGGGATCGAACCCAGGTCAGCCGTTGCAAGACAAATGCCCTATCCACTGTGGTATTGCTCTGGCCAATAGGTAGATTTTTAAAGGTTATATTTTCCTGGTACATTATTTAATGGATTTGGTCATTAATAATTAATTTCATTAATAAATAAATGAAAATTAAATTAACATTTTTTAATTTATACATTTTCTTCTGCTAATGAAGTTTTCATACTAATTTCCAGATTCTCAAAGTAGTTGCATATATTTAGTATATTTAATCCATCATCCAGATATCTGTAAAGAAGCAGAAATTATTTGCTTTGCAAAGAAAGCTTTTAATTTTTTTTCTATCATCCAGATAACGACAAAGGAGCAGAAATTATTTGCTTTGTAAAAGAAAGCTTAGGAACTTTTTGAATTGCTTAAACTTTCATTATTATTTTCTTTCATGAATATTTATAAGTTCATGATTTTAAATTACTTGAACATACATTTCAATGTGTCATATTTTGCAAGAAAATTACTAATTGCCACTCAATTTCAAAGGACTGACTTACAACATGTTTGCTTTAAAACTTTTTACTATCATTTCTACCTTTTATCTGTGATTATATCTTCTTTGCAAGAGTATTTTTTTTTCTGGTGGGAGGAATATACTTAGCTGGTAGTATTCTGGATTTCTCCTGCCTTGCTCATTTGGTGTTCAGGTATCATTCCTGGCCGTGTTCAGGGGAACAAAAGTGGATCTGTGAATAGAAACTCTGAAGGTTGAACAAGGTTAGCTTTTTAACCATATACTATCTCTCAGACACACTTTCTTTTTTTATCCCTACCATGAGGCCACTCCTGGTTTAGATCATTTTGTATCCAGACTGAGCCTAAAACTTTTCCAACTATCGACCACCTGGATTCTTTTGCTGGCCCTTTTATGATTTACATATTCTCAGGTGTTTGTCTGTAGTATTGGTATTTCAAAGAATGAGGTTTATTAATCTTTTATTTCACTATCAAGTCTTCAATTCTATTAACTTTACTCTTGCCGATTAACATATTCAATTGCATTTTGAGTTTTCTCTATTTTTTTAAAGATCTTGTTCTCATCTGAGGCAGTTTATTGCATTTAATAAGTTTAATGTTAGATTTTACTTTTATCTTATTATCTTTAAGAATCCTTTTATAAGCACTTTAATTAAATAATTTTAATTCACAAGTTATAAACATATTGAGCTAATTTTGATTATTGTACATTATTTTGGTAATTGAAATTTATCTCCATTTTTCAAAAGTGTGCATGCTTAATGCTAACATATACATGTGTATTTTTCTCTGTTATGTATTTGATGACTGATCATTCATGTTCTGAATAAAATAAAACACACTCTGTTGTAGTCCTTCTGTTAATTTTATCTATCACTTGTATCACTTGTCTTCCCGTTGTTCATCAATTTGCTTGAGCTGGCACCAGTAATGTCTCCATTAGTTGGGAATGAGGTCCATTATTGTTACTGTTTTTGGCCTATCGAATACACCATGGGTAGCTTGCCAGGCTCTGCCATGGCTGTGGGTTCAACCCAGGGGCCCAGTCTTTTCTATGTCAGACCATCAACCATCCAGGGGCCCACGAGGTAGAGCCCTGGGCGTGGACAAGCCTGTCTCCTGTCTGCTATCTTGGAAACAGACTTTATTACATTTGGTCTCTACTTTTACATTCTGTGTCTGAGACTTATATTTATCATGCTATGACTTCTTTTTCTGCAGATTATTAAAATTTTCAAAAGATTCCACTTGTACAGGTATTAACATTTTCCTCAAATTTTAAATATTATTATTTTCTATTTTCCATATATCTTATCTTCCCTATACTTTTAGTTAGTTTATGAGTAGTAGTATACAATTTGTTATCAAATATATCAAATGTAATTTTTTAACATTTAAAATTTTCTTAAAATATATAAACATATATACAATACAAATATAATATATAATATATATTTATAATTATATACATATATAATTATACATTATATATTATATGATTATAATATAATATGTTATAATCATATAATTATATATATGATATATAATATATCAATATTATATCTATATATTTCATATATGTACAAGAGACTCTTTGGCTCTTTTGTATCTATGCCTGTATTATTCAACTCTAAAATTCTTATCTATGTTTTCCTTAAAAGTTGTTTCTTCATGGAATTTGCCTTCCAGCTGTTCAAGTATGTCAATGATTATTAATTGTTTCTCTTGAAGTCACCCTATAAGTTCTCCGGTGTGCTGTCCATTTATTTTCATACTTTCTTCTATCTTCTGAAATTTTCTAGATATTTCCCCATCTGCTATTGGATCTCCTGAATGTTGTTCTCACATTTAGTTATTCTGCTGCTCAGATCTTCTACTGTGTTTTTATATCATCTGCCATACTTGTTATTTCTGTCACTTCTGGTACTTTTCTGATTTTCACCCTCTTACTTTCATTTACTTTTCTAACTGTCTGCACATTTTTTTTATCTCATTAAACATCCTAAGCATTATGTCACTAAGTCATTCTCTGAGACTTCACAGAGTTGATTGGTGCTAGTTGAGCCTTCATAGTTTCTACTAGCCTTCCGACATGGATTTGATGTGTCCTCCTGTGTGAGGGTTAACATTTGGAGTCAGGCTTCCTGTGAATCCTGAGGATTTAGCTGGAGATTACTCTCTTCAATTCCCTCCTTTTCTACCCCCATGATAAGAAATGTAATTGAGAGTGGCATAAGATTTGATGAATAGAGTTGTCTATTTTACAGCAGAGACTATTGATTTGGCTGATCTAGTAGGTCAATGGCTGGGACCTGCTCAAAAAGGAGGGGACTCCACTTCCTATTACAAAACGTCCTAGGACACAGCCTTAGAGAAGAGAATAATCTCACCTGGCAGGGAGGAGGAGCAAACAAACACTCAGGAGATTAAATTTTGGGCCTGCAATTAAGGCTTTTTCAACTAAGAAAAGAATAAGGAATTGTACTATTGCAGTTTTTTAGTAAAATAAAATTGAAAGGTCAAAAGAGAAAAAGTAACTCAGATCTTTATATTAAAATTCCTATTTTGTTTTATTATCCCTACTAAATAACTGATACATATTTTATTATGTTAGGTTAAATTACTTCAGTAGGTGTTTTAGTGCAATTACTTCCAATTTGTCATCACCTTCAAGGAAGGCCAATTATTATAATAATAAAATTTTAGTTTTGAAATTGACAACTGATTGAAATTGCCCTTCTTTTTACCTTCAAATGCCATACTTATTAAACTGAGTTTTTCACCAACATCTTTGAATGGCTTCATTGTCATGCAGGATTGTGTAACTTGACAACTTATGCTCAACTTGAAACCATCCTTAGTGAGATATTTATCTTCTGCTATTAGCATATGCATTCCATTTCAATCAGATAAAACTGCCTTTTATAAAAAAGCTTTTTATCATTTTTCTTTTCAAATATCTAACTTCAAATAAATATAACCTAAACATGAAATAGTAAAAACAGAATTAAAAATAGACAAATAGGTAAATGATTAATAAATCATGAATTTTGAAATTAAACAACTACAATTTGTACATGAACACACATGCTTCTTAGTCTTCTATGAAAATTCACAAATCTTGAAAATCCATATTTTATTGTGGAAAAATCACCAGATATTATGTTAAAGTACTTTATTTACTTGTTAAAGTTATTATGATTATTTGTCCACACATTGCAATTTATAGAAATGATTATCAAAGTTTGCTTATTTAATTGTTTCAATAATATCACCTCCAAATTTATGAATACACAGAACCTTCTTCACTTGCATAGAAATGGTAACCATCCAAATTATAGATGAGTCAAATTGAATATAATCAATTTACAAAAAATTATACTATCAGTGATTATTGCTCACTGAATTTGAACAATTGCAATAGTTTTGTAATTAAAAATTGTCTCAAGTTTCTCCTTAAACATTATCTATCATTATTTCTTTCCATAAATTTTATTTTACTAGTATGTGACTATTATTTTTTGGCTTTCAAACATGCATTATAACATATTAATTCTTAGCCTTTTGTGCCACAAAATTATTGAAAATTTCTTTCAAAAGGTATAAAGAATTCAAGAAATGCAGAAAATCATTTTAAGGTTGTTATTTTAAGTGTCCTCTATTCTAGTAAAGATATATTTAAAAGCATTGAAATCTATTTCAAACAGAAACAATTGCCATGCACTTAGGAACTGTGAAAAACATTACACTATAATGATAGTGAATAGTTTCTTTTAAAAACATAAAGTTCGAATAGACATGTAAATTAAAATCCCCTAGTGTTTTATATTAAAATATTTAACAAGGTTGAATGACAGATAGGGTATATATTATATACAAATACATAAATATTTCTAATTACAATGAAAGAATGGCCCTCGCCCACAGAACACAAAGACAGGAACCAGAGGTAACTGATAGATAAAATGATGGCTCAACAAGAGCACAGCCGGAAGGGCCTTAAGCAAATAATTCCAGGGAGGGCTATAAGGCAAACATTCCCGAAAGGCTGCGTCTGATGTCCCCCTCCTTATTTGGTATGATACATGACTGGGCCCATGCAGTGCCAAATATGGAAATAAGTATTAGGCAAGCTCAGATTGGTGGGTGATGGTTACCTGATGCAGAGTGAATGGCTGCCTGCGCGCAGAGCTTGATGTAATGTTTTTAAACCTATTGGATAGTTATGCGCAGGCTTTTCTGTAGCGTGGGAATTATTCCTTAAAAGATCCTCCCTGGAAGGGCTTCGGGGCTCTTAGCCACTGACGATTTGGGGTCACGCTATGAGCCCGAGTATACTCGCTTATTAATAAAACCCTTGCTTTTGCGTAGGACTTGGTCTCTCAGAGTTTTCCTTGGTAGATGGCGCATTCCGAGGCTCCCAGTCAGTCACCCCATCTGTTGGCCAACCCTTACAACAAGCATATATAAATAGAAGATAATAGAACATGGTAGAAAAAATAGGTTTGATGCCATGTGGGATGTTTTGATTGTTTGCTTCTTCTTTTGGTTTGATTTTGGATAGATCTGTACCCAGCAATGCACAGAGTTTGCTCCTATATCTGTACTCAGAGATCACTCCAAATGGTACTCAGGGAATCATGTATGTGTCCTAAGATCTAACTGTGATTGGTAGCATTTAAGGGAACCTCTTTAAACCATGGACTATATATCTGACCAATCTAAGCCTTTGGAATTATATCTTGTATGGCATGTTGTGACCTACATAGAATATTTTAGATTGCCACTAATTTTATTTATTAATATGCATGCATTTTCCTACTTTCTAAAGAAATGCGATTAATTTGTCTAGCAAAATATGCTCTACTTCCACTCTTAACATTCACACAACTCTGATATATTGTACATTGGCACAGATTGCCAGATTAATGCCTCAGCTGATGAAAGAACATTTTGATATTTCCTTCAGGTTCTGACAAATTAGTTTAGTCAGTGTTACCTGCATTGTATAGGAGTATTTGCTTGTTTCTGCATGAGTTGATTCTCTAATACAGCATAAAATATTAATGTGAAATGAAAACAAATATTAAATTCTTAGATCAGTTTCAAAAGCATAGATTTTTATCTTTGATAAAAGTTAATACATTTAATAACTATTAGGGATGTCTGAAATTACTAGACTCAAGAGAACAATTGACAATGATTGTCTTAACTGTAATAAACAATAAGAAAATTAAAGAAACAATGGGTTAAATAAAGATCACAATAAAAAATAGATTTTAAAGTAGAATGCAAACTAATAAAACCCTATTGTTTGTTACTTTAGAGTTAAATCTCTAAAATACTCACAGGTTATTACTATATTGTTTTGATTTATTTGACCTTTTTCTGGAACATACAGTTAAACCAAATGAAAGCTGTGAATGATTCACTTTTGGTAAGAATTTTTTCTATCGTGAATTATTTTCTTCTTTTAGCAGCAGTTTCTTCTTCATGCCAAGATTGATAAGAATTACTAGGTGTTTATAGAGTCACCAGAGTTTGCAATGGGTTTGTCCTTATATTCATATGGAAACCCTCAGAGTCATTGAGTCCTTTCTGAGCTCTAAATTCAAGCAGCCACTGTCCTTTGTGTTGACACCTCCCAAAGTATGGATAACTGTTCTTCATTTTATTCCAATATGAGAATGGAAGCATAAAGATTTTAATTTCTAAAACCATCAAGAAAAAATAAAATCTAAGATATCAAAACAATGTTCATGGAAAAATGAACTAGTTCCAGAGGCCCATTCACTCTCAATGGAACAGACATCTATGTTAGCAGTTATGTGTACCTAGGTCGAGAAGTCAACATAATGAACAACCTAAAACCTGAGCTGCACAGGAGGAAGAGAGCAGCATGGAATGCCTTCAAAGGCATCGAAAAAATAGCTAAAAGGACAAAGAACCTCTGGCTCCGGGCACATCTCTTCTAATCCACCTTTCTCCCTGCATTAACATACTCCTCAGAGACCTGGGCCCTATGAAAGCAGGATGAGAATGCCCACCTACAAGATGGTCAGACTTCCTTGTAAGGACCCTGAAGGAATGGTTTGAGGCTCTTCTTATTCCTGAATCAACCAGATGCCATTGGACTACATTGGCACGTGATAGAGTCCAATGGAAATGTTACTGGTGCCCACTCTAGAAAATCAATAAATAACGGGATTCAAGTGATCAAGTGAATATATTACGTATAATTCATTCATTTTATTTTTATAGAAACAAAAAACAAAAACATGAGAACATGTCAAACATACATAAAACTGGTTAAAATAAATGAATGTAATTTTAAGTGCTATTTAAAATATTTAACAATTTCAGTCATTTTAATGGGTCCAGCTCCAAAGGTCCTGAATCTTTACTCACCACACCATTCCTCCAGGTATAGCAATTAATTAGCTGACAAGGCAGAGGCGTTTTAGCAGCAGCAGTGTGTAGGCTCCACTCCATTTAGACTGAGATCAGTAGCCTCCATATCCAACCTCCACAGTTTCAGCAGACCTGAAACTCTGCTAATCCCTTACCACACCAAGTAAGATCAATCTCCAGCACTTATACAGCAGTCCACTATTTCCTCAGCAAATTCACATTCCTCAGAGTTATATTTTCTATCACTGGGCTAAAACAGACAGGGAAGGGAAAGAGCAATTCCCAGCCTAATTTTTTTATAGAGTCTCCAATGGAGGCTACATGCAAAACAAATCCTCAGCAAAGCAGGAGAACAGCAATGCCAGTAGAAAAGATGCATAGAAGCCCATAAGATCAATGAGTGTAAATAATAACACAGAAAACTTAACCAGCAACAACCAGCTCAATAAATCTACTGGCAATGACTTCAGTGACACCATTGTGAGGAAGTTTATTGGAGATCAACAAAAAAATAGCACAAGGAGTCAGCAAAACAGAAGGAAGTGTAAGGGCTGAAATGTGATAACCATAAGCAAAGTGTAGAGTCTGATAGGTGTATCATACCTAGGAAAAGGAAACGCTCAAGGAGTTCCTGGATAAGAAGGAAGGAACTGCTGAAACCCAACAGGTGGAGAATAGTCTGGAAATCAAAATAGCACAACTATGGGATATTTTCCAGCATAATCAGATTTCCTGAAGAACAAAAGAAAAAGGAAAGGAAAGAGAAGAAACTGATGTAGAGACCACAGCTAAAGAAGCCATAGATTATCATTTACCAGAGTTGGGGCCAGAGAGATAGTACAGTGGGTAGGTTATTTGCCACACACTCGGCCAAGGTGCATGTAATCCCTGTACACCACATGGTTCCCTGAGACTGTCTAGATTCCTCAGCACACAGGCAGGATTAATCTTAGGGCACTACTGGGTGTGACCCTCTCCCCAAAACATAATTGAGGAATACAGTCACCCAAGAGGTCCAAAGGGTCTCAGACAAATTAGATCCAAACAGGAAAATCCTAAGACACATCACACTGAGAATGACAAGGTCAAGATTGAAACAGTATTGCACACAGTAAGATCAGAAATAGAAACCCAAAAGATTCACAGATCTTTCAAATAAGTTTATACAATACAGATGAGAATGGAGTGACATAGTTCAAAACTCAATGAAAGGTACACATCACCAATACTCTCTCCAACTAGATTATCACTTATATTTGATGGAATAATGAGGAACTTCATGAACAGGTAATAGCTTAGGTGTTCATAGAATAAATTACTAAATCAATCTTTAGAATAAGAACTAAAGGAAATTCTTTAAAACTCAAGATGAGCTTGTTCTTCAAGCCTGTCTTCTCTCGTTGCTTGAAATTGGTTGAGCACTTAATCAGTCTTTTTTTTTCTCTGCTTTGCTTGCTTACTTCCACCCTGGAATACCTTGTTTTCTCTTAAAGGTGTACCCATTCTCTGCCTTCACACCTTTCTAGGTAAGCTTCAATAAATACTATCTTATTTCACATAATATAGTAGTAAAAGTAATAATTTTAAAATAAAATAAAAATAAAAGACAAATAAAAATCTTTGGCACTTGGTGTTGAGTATTGTATTCATGGTACAGATTCATGGTACATATAGATGGCCTCTACTAAATTAGAAAGGATTTTAATACATTTGGAACAGCAAATGAACTTTTGTATCTAATGTTACATATCAGATGAAGTGTTTTTATTTTTACACCCATAAATCTTTTGATTGCGATCCTTTGCTTATTAATGCAGACACAAAACACCTATAATTTATTATTTTCTAACATAAAACAGATATTTCCTTTCTTAGAACAGAGCACTACATTGAGCTCATATAAACTTACTCAGATCATTTCATTCACTTTTAACACTCTTCAATCTATTGTTTTTGACTTTTTTAGGATTTATCTATTTCATTTAACTCTTGTCATGCATTAGTGCATAACTATTCAGTATTAATTAAAAATTATATACCATTATAATGGTAAAGCTGTTGAAAAAGTATTTATTTATAAATTTGACTTTGATTTCCTGTTTTGTGGAATTCCAATAGCTTAGCTCTAATCACTTATATGAATAGGTATCACCTGTCCATGATGTAAAAAATATTGATTTATCCCAATATGTTATATTTTAAAAGGAATAAAATATAATAAGAAACAGCAAATTATCATCAGAACTGAAGATTTTTTTACTGAACAAAGCATACTTGGAATATGGGGTTAAAGGACAGGTTTAATGGAACACTGGTAAAGGGACCATGACTTTCTGGTGGTGGGTGTGGTATTACGTCGATGCATCTATGAAAAATGTAAGTACCATAGTTTTTAAACCCAGTAGAGCCATAAAATCATTTAAAATAAATTAATGAATACTTTTGAAAACCTATAGAGCGGGCACTAGTAATAATCTCCATATGTCCTGTCTCATGCTAGTAGAGCCCAAGTGTATCTATTCGCTCCAGGAAAATAAAGAGCCTCAAACCATTATATTAGGTCATGAGAATGAACTAATATAATTGTTACTGGTATTTGGCATATCAAATAAAACAGGGCAGCTTACCAGGCTTGCCTAGCAGGTGGCATACCCTTGTAGTCACCTCTAATATAGCATTTATAGATGAACCGCGCGGCCGCTTGCGGCATCGCGAGAGCGGGCTGTGATAGGCTGTCGCTGGGTGGAGTTGTGATGAGAGGGAAGTCTGGATGTGGAAAATGGCGGCCCGATGGAGTGGGGGGGGTGGTCATCTGGCTTGTTGTACGGCTTGGCTGGGGTGGCGGGCCAGGGCTAGAATCCGCCATCCCTCCCGGGCTCCTCGTGGCGACTGGGCACAGGGAGAGCAAGTAGCAGCTCTGCCCCATGTCTGTCTCTGGTTCAACATACCTGGGCCAGATTGAAAAAAATTATTACTGGTGCCTGCTCTAGCAAATAGATGATCAACGGGAGGATAGTGATACTCATAGTGATAGTGAAAACCTATACATTTTCAATAGGATTTCACCTCAGTTAAATGAATACTAGTTCCCATAGAGTGTTCTCTGTAGCAAAGGTAAAGCAATGTTTATGCCCCCTGGATAGTTGTAAATCTTGGATAAGATATTGGATTAACTTAAACCACACCATTGGCTTTAAGAATTTCAGAAAGAAATATAAGAACTTATTGGCTGTTTGGTTAATTTTCTGAAGGCATAAAAGGAAAAGGTAGATTTTAAATTATTGTTTAATTTTCTTTAAGCAGCTGTTCAGATCTCAACTATATACTTTAATGGTTTATGAACAATTTTAAATATATTGTTGCAATATTTTAATGCTTCAATAATTATTTTTCTTTAACAACCTAAGCCCTACCTCAAGGTGTTGCAGGTGTGACTGTGGTGCCCAGCTACATCGGCAAGTGGTAGACAGGAGAGAGTCTTCTCTACATTCAGGATTCTGCCCTATGGGCCCTGGATGTTTGATGGTCTGACACAGAAAAAGACTGGGCCCACTGGGCCCCTGGAATAAACGCAGAACCACTGCAGCCTAACAAGCTAACTATGGTTTATTTGATATACCAAAATAAGTAACATTAATGGACCTCATTCCCAATAAATGGAGATATTACTGAAGCCTGCTCGAGCAAATCGATGAACACCAGGAAGACAAGTTACAAGTGACAATCTACACATGGCTTTGATATTTGTGTTAGTGTGAAAGTATTTTCATTAGTGAATATTTCCTCATAAGATATAGCATTTTCTTACACTTAATTTTAACTTTGCATTTAGCAAAATCTAATTTACTTGTTTTCTTTTTTACTGGGTGATTTTGAATTGGCTAAGTGTTAATATAACCAAACTTCCAATTTTGTTATGCTTTTTACTTTGAAAACTCTTCATTTCTGTGTGTTGTGTTAATATGTTGTCAAGACACTTTAATATCACTGAGATCCCATAACTCAGCAAATGCTGAAAGTTCCTATGACCTTTTGAAAATTATAGAAATGACTATAAATATCTGAGCAACTAGATAAAACAAACAGCACTGGGTATATCGACAGTGTGAGGTATAATCCATGGAACATCTGTGCTATGAATGTTTAAATCCTTAAAAAAAAACTCCCTCTTTGTAACAACATCCTAAAAAAGCTAAGCTTTTACTGGCAATTTTTTATAAAGCGTTTTTTGTCCTAATGCAAGTTAATTTTCTTATTAGTATAATATATATCATGTTAAACACATAAAAAATCTCTGTCTGATGGTATTATAATAGTTTTGTCTATTTCAGGTCCCAAGAGAAAAATGCTTAAAACAAAAAATCAATATATTGTCAGTTGTTCTCAAGAGGCTTGAATTTGTCTGATATCAAAATATATAGAACTTTTCTAACACTGAGAATTTGTCACCACCTTGACCATGGTATCCAGTTACTGTGCTTTTAATGAGCATAGAGACAGGAGTAACTGGTGAACACTGCTCAGGGTTACCTCACCCTGGATTCTACTACTCTTCCTCAAAAGAAAACCAAACTCATGAACCGTAAAAAGGTGAGTAACTTGTTAAAGATGGCACAACTGTGGAATTCTTGAGACTATGGAGACTATAGACTATGGACTATATCTCACTGTAGACTAATACTCTTAACCATGAGTTTACCCAGCAGACAGTTAATATTACTGATTCGCAAGGAATCAGTATCCCCTTTTCTTTAATATATTTTTTATTAAAAAGGAAATGTTGTTTCATTGGTGAAAGATGCTGAATTGAAATATGAAATTTTCATATAGGAAAAATTTTTCACAGTATTCTCAATTGTACTTCTCACTTAGAAACCCACAGAAAGAAACCATTTTAGCACATTGTGATCATTCACACTTGCAAATGGCATATGCAGTGTGGAAGGGAAAAGCATGCTCTTTATGCTGTTTTCTTGAATTGTTGCAGGACACCTAAAAGCCTAGGCCTCTGCATCTGCCCTGGATTGCCTCCTGCAGGTCACTTCATAGATAGGGGGTGGTCTGAATGTGGCAGTCTTATCTGACCATGTATTCTGTACTGGCTGGTATAAATATTCTCTCATGCTACCACAATCATCGTGGAACTAGCTAGATCTTACCAGAATATTTGCCTGGCCACATTGGATCTCTAAGTAATTAGACCAGAGAGAAATGCTGTTTGCCTCCAAGCAAGCAAGCATGGCTCCCTGATAACTCAAAGGCAACTAAAATACAAAACTACCGTGAAGTAGACGAGACTCTGGTGAAGGCTTGGAGAAATATTTAACTGGCATTAGTATTAGTCTTTGGTACAGAGACATGCCATCTCAGAAACCCCCTTCCATACCCTATAAAGGCAATTCCAGGCAGATCTTGGCTTAAGACATTAGGTGAAGTGCTGGGAGAAATTACCTGAGGGCATTTGATCCTTCCTGCCAGGGAAAGTTACATTTAGCTTATAGCTTCTCCCAGCTCTGCTAGGAGGCTTTTAATTAGCTCTGGGTCCTTGTAAACAGCCTGATGGCCTCCTGAAGTTGCTACATTTCTATAGAGCTGTTTTCCTGTTTTCATCTCTAGATAGCCCAGCCCAGAATGGGCTGGGATGGGGAGTTTGGGTGGATTTCTAGCTATAAAATAAGCCGCAAAAAGAAAGAAGCTCTCTTTTTTCCTCCTTTTGCCATTTCGAATTCCCTTGGAGTTTTGCTTCTTCGTCTTCTCCATTCTCTGTTGGGCCTCAACACGTGGTGGCAGCCATCTTGGCCTACACCTGGCTGAGGCCTAGCGGGAACCCAGAGTCTGGAGGTTTTCCCTGCTCTTGGATTGTATATTGGAACCTGTGATAGTAAAGCCCTTTTAAAACTGCATCGGTTCCTGAGTCTTCATCCATTCCCCACCTGCTTCAGAGGTAGAAGGTAACTCACTTCCCGACACTGTCGGGGACCCTGGTGGCGCTCCCTGACATTGAATGACATCTCTGTCATTTAATTAAAAAATCAAATATATTGACCTATATCTATGTATAAGCATAATAAAAATATCATGAGTCATCATTTTTCTTATGTATGATTAATGATACTGTTTTCAATACAAATGTCAATATCTATTATAAGGTATTTATTTGCACTAATTATATTGGTCCCCTGGGATGAACTCAGAGCCACAGCAGAACCTAGCAAGCTACCCATGGTGTATTCGACATGCCAAAAACATAATAATAGTGAACCTCATTCCCAGCGAATGGAGATGTTACTGGCGCCCGCTTGAGCAAATTGATGAACAACCAGAAGACAAGTGACAAGAGATAAATTATGTTCATTAATAATCCCCTTATTTCCATATGAATGAAATAATGAAACCTTTGAAAAATAGGGTGTAGAGAAAGATTATTTTTTTCAAAAGAAACAAATTTATCTCCATTTATATTCCTTGCAGATACTTTGGAAAAACACATTTCCTCTCAGAATAAAACTTAAAAATAATTAAAAACAAAAAGCCATAAAATCCTAGCATTCCTTGGAATGTAAGTTAAGATTATACAGAAAATTCCAAAAAAAATGAAGACGATGGATTAACGAGAAACATCAGTGAGGACTTAATAGACACTATATTTCACACATAAATGAAGCCCTTGAGAAGAAAGTAGAAAATTGTTTTTATCAGAACTTGACCCCCAATAGGTGTCAATTTAGTCACTGCACAGAGCACCTTTAAAAAAAACCTATGCACTGGATTTTTTTTCTTGTAAATGGAAATGCTCGTTCCAATTCCTGTTTAAAAACAATTTGTTTAGGGGAGGGGTTCTCCTGTCAGTGCTTGATGTTTTCTGTAAGTTTTATGGTCCAACTACTACTTTGGTCGTAGTTGGTTACCATCCAGTGCTAGGGATCAAACCTGGGTCTCCTGCATGTAAGGCTTCTGCTTTGCCTACTGAGCTATTTTTCTGGTCCTCCGTCATTTTTCTTAGTTTTTAATTATCGAGTTATTTTTTTCTTCTATTCATTTACTGGCACCCGCTCCAGCAAATTGATGAACAACAGGAAGACAAGTGATTCATTTTAAGTATAATAGCAGAGACATTGTTTATCCCTCTATCTTGATTGATAATTACTACCAGCATAGACTGCCATATTAACAAATGAAGTAATCAAAACAAATGTTATGGCAGATATGAAGAAAGAAAAATAAAATTTTTAAAGTTCCTTTGCAGACAACTGGAGAGTTAATACTTTATCTTATGGTACCACCAATAGTAGTTGACTTTTAAATGTCATCGTGGAGAAACTCTCATAGGTTTCTACTTTTCCACACAGCTGGGGGTTGTGAAGAAAATATTTATTTTGACAGAGCTAATTTGACACATATGATACCACCTACTGTTTGCACTGTATATATTTGTGTTCCTTTTTGAAATCCTCCGTTGCTGTCATCTTGCCTTCAGGTGCAAAACAGAAATCAACCTTCACCACCGTTCTCTACCATTTGCCCTCCCTCTTCTTTGAAAATCGCTGGACTATAAAAGGTTGATTTCCAGATCTAGAATGAAAGATCAGCATGCCGTTTCTTTAATGCAAGGACATTTCTTCAAGGTGTGTACTGTATGTTCTATGATTCCTCGTTGTGTAGAGCCCAGCGAACTATAACTGACATTACTGTTTTTTATGAAATGATTCATCTAATTCATCACTGTGTCTCCCACTTAGGAAACCAAAAGTCATAACATAATCACTGTAATGCTGTGTTCCATTTGTCGACTAGTGTGGTTTAAAGATGCGTGGGTCATTGGAGCTTACAGTTTTTCTAAGTATCTTTTGTGAGGGCATTCCTGGAAGAGACAATGATGATGTGAATCCAGGAGACTAGATCTTTTACTGATGTGAGTAGGCCTTGTCTTATGGCAGCCAGAGAAAACAAAGACAGAGAAAGCATGGAATTACTTTTCTCCTTATCCAGAAGTTTTCCTTCTTCTATTTCTTAATATCCAAATTTTTACTTCTCTATCGCTCCATTTTGTTGATATTGATTCCCCAACATTTTGATTTTTTGCACTACATTATGCCATCACAAACCAGATCATTAGACACACTCTTATTATGATTCGTGACTGTTTTTTCCAGAAAACCTAGCCGATTGTAAAGGCATTGTTAATAACTCTCACATATAGAGCCAAGCGATAACACAGCGGGTAGGGTGTTTGCCTTGCACACAGCCAACCAGGGTTCGATCCCAGGCATCCCGTATGGACCCCAGGGCTCCATCAGGAGTAATTCCTGAGCGAAGAGCCAGGAGTAACCTCTGACCATTGCTAGTTGTGACCCAAAAAACAACCAAACAAAAAAAAAAAGAACTCTACATATAAGATTCACATAACAAATGATTACTGGTAAGATATAGAAAATTAATGGTTTGTTCCCCGGGGCTATAAAGGGCATTATCAGGGATAAACAAGAATTTCATTTTACAAATATAAAAATAGTTTATCTTTGTTATATTCCACTTAGAAGTAAGTTTTACCAAGATCTGAACTGACATTTGTTGTCTTAAGAATAAAAAGACTTAATTATGTTTGCACCAAATCCATAGTTTCAGCATACAAAGGAATCAAACCTGAGAAATTTAAAGAGGGTAGAGTAAGGAATAACTCACATACTGTCTGATTATCCACAAATATAGATATTAAAATGCGGAAAGCAGATTCCCTACAAATCAGAGTATCAAGGAGAGTTGACTGATTTTACTTCAAGGTGTCTTGATGCCAAGAATCTTGGGAAATTTGTGTGATCTAATGTCACACAACTTGATCATTTGCCGCAATTATTGCTAAGTCTAGATCCCTGGACTCTGAGACTCTGCTTTATCTCTGTGAGCACAGAGTCTGCTTCTGTCTGTGTTAATCCATCTCCTCGTTTCCAGCTTCGCTGCAGACGATTCATTGCTTTATCTTCATCCTCTGCTTGAGAACTTACGCCATTTTTATTATTCAATTTGGAAGTCTATATCTTATTGATAGTTTTCCCTTGCTGAAAATGCCATTAAAATGTGCCACCGACATTTCAAAGTGATTGAGATGAATCTTATTGATATATAAAATAGTATATACATGTATTGTATACATGCGTAGTATATTCAAAATATATGATTACACAGGACATGATATATGGTTGATCATACCTATTTTATGGGATAAGTGTTACTTAAGTTTACTGTTTGTATCAACTTAAAACCAATCTGGGCAAAACTTACTTCCTCAAGGAAATGAACCTTCTCTTTCTTTCTCCATTACCTCTAGCTATATTTTTTGAACAGAAGCTGCCTTCTCTTTCCTGATTCCACTTTCCTGAATGTAGTGATGGCTTGTGAGCAGACGCATGTCTACTACTCTGGGTACAAAGAATTAGTCTGCAGAAGAATGACCCAAACTTACCTCTCAACAATCTTGCTAATATCCTTCAAAAATGCCACAAAGGAAAGAATCCTCTTGTACTTTTGCTGGATCTGTGTAGTTGTGTGCCAACAGTCATTGAAAATGACTAACTTCAACAATAGGATCGATATCTCGAAAACAACAGAGGTGAGAGAATGAGTGCAAATGTTACTAGAGTCAGATTGTAGTAAATCCCCAGGCCGGCATCAGTCCTGCTCTTGCTGCACTTCCAATTAACTCAGCATTTACTTAGGGCACCCTGAGTCAATGCTCTGTTACTTTGAAATCAAAGCATTATCTAGTGTAGTTGTCACTCTGATTCCCTGATATAATGTTCTTTATGGTGTCTAACTATTTCTATTTCTAGCTATTTCTTCTTTTAGCTATTTCTTCGAAGAAATAGCTAAAAAGGACAAAAAAACCTCCGGCCGGGCACATCTCTTCGACTCCACCGTTCTCCCTGCATTAACATATGCCTCAGAGACCTGGGCCCTAGGAAAGCAGGATGAGAATGCTAGAGAGGAATTGAAAGAGCTATGCTTGGAATATCACACCTCACTCAAGTGAGAGAAGGAATCCGGAGTTCTGACCTCCATCGCTATTCCAGAATCAGGGATGCTGTCTCGTTTGCCAAGGCATCGAAAATCAGATGGGCTGGACATGTAATGCGATTTGGAGACAACCGCTGGACTAGAGCCATTACCGACTGGATCCCACGGGATGTCAAAAGATCACGTGGCCACCCACCTACAAGATGGTCAGACTTCCTTGTCAAGAACCTGAAGGAACGGTTTGAGGCTCTTCATATTCCTGAATCAACCAGATGCCATTGGGCTACATTGGCACGTGATAGGGTCCGATGGAAATGTTACTGGTGCCTGCTAGAGCAAATTGATGAATAACGGGATTCAAGTGATCAAGTGATCAAGTGTCTAACTCCTGCACATTGACTGAGCTACACCATAAGTCATTGCAGACTAAAACTGAATATGGATTCTGTATTTCCTCTGGTAGAATTTACTAATGAATTCATTTTGTTGATTTTCACCATTCTATAAGTCATTTCATATATCATTTCATTCTTTATGTACTATCCCCATAGTTTATATGGTAATTATATTTAATGTATTCACAATATTCCTAAATTTATACAAATGTTGTAAGAATATAGCACATATGCATCATACTTCATTTACATGTTAATAACATTGGTTACTGCATTTGTTACAATTAATGAAATAATGCTGATAAATTATAATTTTCCAAATGCAATATTCAAAGCCTTATGCATAGTTATTCAGATTTTTTTCCTTATATATTGTTGGGATCCACTGAAAAATCTGGATTACTTTTTTTATTACTGCAATGATCTAATCACTCCTCTTTCAGAGTTGACAGTTTTCAGGAATACTCGTCATATAGTTGGTAGAATATTCCTAATCAGAGTTAGCTTAATTCTTTTCTTCTAGAGAGACTATATAGATGCTGGACATGTGGAACACATTGATGAAATGCCATTGTTGATATCAAATGAACTTGACATGTTTCCTAATAGTATTAACCTTGAACACCTCCCTTAGCTTGCGTTTTGAGTTTGATCCTATAAAAATTGTGCCCCAGCAGCTTCACAAACTGCATTCTGGAAGTGCTGTCATATAGAAGACCTTGAGAGTTATGTTACACATCCATAAAAATACTTATGTAAAAATTTTCATTATAGCATCTCATATATTTATTTAATAAATTGATTAAAGACTAATGTGGACTCATGACTACTCGCTTTATGCATTGGGTTACATATAACAGTTACATTATTTATTTTTTGAACTGTATTAATTCGGGCTGTTGGAAGTTGTTTCAAGTTGCCTCCACTGTCTTGACATACTCCCATTTGTTTGTTTTTGACCATTTCTTTACCCTCTGTCACTGCTAGCTTTCCCAGGAGTGTGTGGTATGTTCCTGTCCCTGATCTGAAGCAGATACTTCAACCAAGGCATCTGCATTCTTTTCACTGACATTAGAATTATAGTGCTGCCACAGAGGCATATTCATATAATGATCTGAGTTCTGAAATTTTGAATATGAATCACTGTATTGATTAACTAAATGCTGAATCTGTGGTGTAGATTATTCAAAATCACAATTCACATTAGCCTTAGATATTACTTGTCTCTTCCTTTCAAATTGCTTAGAGGTCCTTGCACCCCATCCTCATCCTACCCTTGCTTGTTGGAAAACATTGAGTTCCCCAAAAAATCAGGGAGTAGTATTGGGATCCCCTTCTGCCCCAGGGATGGGCGACTGGCAGACAGTGAAAGACTCGTGAATCCAGCAAAGTTTTAAAGGGCTTTAATCTGATGTTTGTCTGTTACACAATTTAAGAATAAGAAAACCCCAGACCTTAGGTTCCTAGCTGGACCCAGGCCATGTGTAGGTTTAGACTCCTAGGCCCAGATGGCCGCTACCATGGGCTAAGGGCCAACAGGGCAGAGAATGGAGAGAAGGAGAGCAGAGACAGAGGGAGAAGAGGAAGAGAGAGTGAGAGCGGGCTACTGTTTTTACATCTTTTCAGCCTGATTAGCCCACATCAATGGATAGTAGTTAAGGTCAACCCTTGGGTTTGCTTCTCCCAAGACCTTACCTAGTCCTATTAAAGTGCTAATATTGCCCCAGCAAAGGTTTGTCCTTGAAGTTTCCCGGCAGGCCCTATGCATAGTGGGGGAAGGGCATGTATCTTTACCAATGGATATTTTACAGCCAGGCATATATTTTCCATGCCATTACAAGATGCTTGTCTTTATTTCATAGCTTTTTTTGATATTAGCCTTTAGATATATTAGAGATTAAAGATCCTTGTGTTTGCTTCATAGTTGTTTTTGATATTAGCCTTTAGACTTATTAGAGAGCCACGCTTGTTCCTTGGAGGAGAACAGCATTTCTCTCTGATGTAACTAGATTATACTTAGAGATCCAACATAGCTAGGTAAAAATACTGGTAAGATCTGTCTAGTCCCATTATGATTGTGGTAGCATGAGAGAAAATATTTATACCAGCTAACATAGAATAAATAGAATGCAGCTAACACAGAATAAGAGATTTTGCCACATAGAGTCATAGATCCAAACTGCTTTCTGCCTCTCTGTACAAAGTGGCCTGCGGGAGGTAACTCCAGGCAAGATACAGAGTCTCTGGGCAACAGTGCACTGCAACACTTACTGATCCAATTGATTAGCATAGGTACTTTATCATCTTTTCACACTCCCTGTGGATAATTGCTAGCAAATATCTCAAGTTCCTTCTCAGGGAGGGTTGATTCACCATGAAGCAGAAAGTTCACAAGTATAATATGTGGTATGTGTGAGAAGAAATTTACCATTTTGCATTTTATTGTGGAGGAATGACATTCCAAGATATCTACATTTTCATAAATGTATTACCGCCCTGCTGAATATTTTTTTTATTCTTTTGTTGTTGTTGTTGCTGTTATTTTAGTTGTTGTTGTTGTTGTTGTTAGGAAGGTAGTTTGGAACATACCTATCAGTATATAGAGCTTGCTCATGGTTCTGCACTCAGGAACTTTCACTCCCTGTCGGTCTCTGGGGTCATATGCCATGCTGTAAGATAAACACGCTACTGCCATGTTCTCTCCACAGCCTCCATCTGATGATTTTTTAAAGACAATAGTGACAAACATTTCAATTATTAGTATAAAATTAATTGTCTTTTGGGGAAGAATGCTGTGCTCTTACTTTTGTGCTTTCTAACATTTGAATTTCAAAGCCATACAAAGGTGCATTTTCTGTGCAATTGAAGGGGAGTGTGTATCTGATTGAGAACATTGATTTGTTTTTACTTTTCACAGCATCAGTGCTCTGAGAGCACATTTGCCAGTGAGCATGATAGCAGCTTATCTATCATTTTCATTGGTATCTTCCCACTCAAACTTTTTCTGTAACTTTAATCAAACTAATACATCATCTTACTTTCCTTTGATGTTCCTAGAAATTTGTACCTCTAGATGAGCCTCACATCTTTACCGATTGAATTTTTTATATGTTCAGTATAAGTATTATAACTTCTTTTTGGGTTTGATCTAGCTAAATTCTGTGTCATAAATTCAATTTTCAGTTACATCTAGGAGAATTGAGATTTCACACTGATCAGCTCTGCTGAGAAACTGTTATGGAATTATTACTTGCATAAATTCATATATTCTACTGAATAATAAAATTTATAATATTAAATAATATAAATATTATAAATAATATAATATTAAATAATATAAATATTATAAATAATATAATATTAATTTATAATATTAAATCAGTCTAAATGATATTTAGACTGATTTTATCCTTTAATGAAGCACAACCATTATTTTGGATTTACCAATAGTATGTGATGGTTAATCAAAGTATGTTTTAGTGTATGAATATCTTCCTACAATCAATGTTGAGACAATCTGCCTAAAACAACACTACAATACAGAAAATAAAAACTCAAGTAAAACCAAATATATTTCATCTGTCAAGTATAGGTTATATTTGGGTAGCAGACAATATAATAACTAAAAATTCAACATAAATATATTCAGTTTATGAAATTACAATAGCCAGGGGTGTCACGATTAATTAAAAACGCAATCATTTATCACTGATTTTTTGTCTTCAGACAGACAATTGTAAGTTAGCATATTGATACGAATTTCAAATTTAGGAAAACAGGTGAAGTTAAGTAGTATCTTTAGGAAAAGAAGGAAATAGGAGACAAGGTCTCTAGAATCAGCCAGAGAATCAGATCACCACCGTGGTTCAAGGGTATGTGTATGAGATTTCGTCATTGTAATATGGGTGAAATGACAATAATGGTTAAATTTGTCCTTAAACATGCTGGTCTAGAGTTTAGACAAAAGTACTCTTGGCTGCAACTGAATACTATAGTCAACCTTAGAATGCCTCTTTGTTAATGACCTGAAAAGAAACTTTAAGTGCAAT
The DNA here is from genome assembly GCA_021461705.1 of Cryptotis parvus. NCBI lineage: Eukaryota > Metazoa > Chordata > Mammalia > Eulipotyphla > Soricidae > Cryptotis > Cryptotis parvus. The sequence continues at coordinate 162,161 of JAJIBD010025905.1, read as the reverse complement.
CCAATTTTGCCAGCGCTGTGCCTAACTTTAGCTGATAGAGAGGAGAGACCTGTTGAAATAATTGGCAGCTTTACTCCATATCTGCATGGGAAGGAAGTAAAAGGGTAGTTTTAAAACATAGTTCCTGTTGACTGTCCCAGAAAATAGTATTGGAGCAGACAGCAGATTACATTCCTGCTGAATCAGTGTCACTATTAGACTTATTTGAAGCTGGAAGATGATGTTTAGTGCAAAGATACTACATTTGATGACTAGTACCCATGGAGCTATGGATCTGGGTTCTCCTGTTGGAGTGACTCATATAACCTTCCACTATACCCATACTCACCTTTGTCCTTGGCTTGTAAAACATGAAACAGCTGTTAAAACATAGCTCAATTAGAGATTTTTTTCATTCAAAGCAACAATAGCTAGAAAAGTATCCTACTAATATTTTGTCAGTACTGATGAAGCTAAGTCCTTTGACTTCAAAGTCATATTGATTAACTATCTATAATCCATTGAATTGGATTGAGGTCTATACTATTATAAGCAAATGTATTAAAACATCTCCAGTTAACTCCTGGCAGTGATGGGAGGTCATTTTTGATGCTGGGATTGAACCAGGGTTGGCCACACCTAAGGTAGACACCCTATATGCTGTACTATTGCTCCTGCCTCAGTGGAATATCTTAAATAGAATATTTATATATCAACAAGTGAATATTTATCTATCAACAACAAATAATCTAAGGTTGTTTTGGAAATGTTTTTGTGTATTTGATAAGTAACTACCACTTTCTAGATTTATGATCATTATTAATTTCTCTTTAAATTTTTGTGTAACTTATTACATTTCATTTTTTCTGGTCCCTGTTTTCCTATCATTTATTAGCAATGTTGAAACTTTAAGAGGTTGAAATAATTCAGGACTCTAAAATTTATAGTAATGCTTCTATTAGAGTTATAGTTTAATAAATAGAAACTAATATTTGAAATTCGACTCAATAGAGATCTACATAATATTATGCTCGCTCATTTCTTTATTGTTAGAATTGCTGAAGTAATTTCACCATAAATTATAGGCACTTCTATACTTTAATTCTATGCTTAAAACTTGAAAATGTTTCATGTAAAGTAGTGACCCTAGTCAGAAGGCCGAGAGTGATAAGTAGTGAAAATTAGATGGCTGTCACGATTATCTTGCCTTGACTCTTGGCACTTCTGTCACTGAGAGCAGATAAAAATAATTATCAAGATCATGATCAATTTTGACATTCCACTAAAAGGACTTAGAGAATTCACTATTATGGGTTCATAACTACATACAATTATTGCAATATAAATATGCACACCAAATCAATTGAGGGAGCATGCAAAGTGCTCAGGAGTGAGCTTATATTTATGTGCCCAGGAGTGCTCAGGAGTGAGTTTATGCACAGGAGGACTTTAAATTTGCCTGATGATATGCCCAGATCATTGCAGGTCTTCATAGTCAGAGTCTTTGTTAGGTGCATTTGGTCAGTTTCCCATTTTCTCTATCCCTGTCTCTGGAGGTACTGAACTGATACCTTGTCTCTAAAAAAGTTCCCACAATAAATCACACTGTTGGTTTAGCCAGGATAGACCTAACTAACATAGACATTTTTATCAAGCAGAACTTTTAGAATGTTTGAGATTACTTCCTTGGATCCCAGGGCCAAAGACAGACCTTACTCTATGGCAGATTAAATTTTTTAATACACAGAAAAATGCATCCTTTTTTTGATTATTTTCTTAAACTAAAATTGTGTATGAGTTTTTCCATAATTAGGGGCAATTACAAGCCCTTAAATTTTTGGAAGGTATTTATGATTAGGCATAGTCTTCTATACTCTCAAAATTATTTTGCAGCTTTAATTTAATGAAAAGGAACACACTTTTATTATACCTTTTTTTGTTTTCACAGGAGAAAACCAAAGATCCTCAAATGTAAAAAGGAATAAACAACATCAAAGGCAAACATAAAATTGAAAGAAATAGAACAATAGATTAAAACAAAGCTCCTAAAGAATTTGAAGGATTACAGCAACTAGATAAACAATAAAATCCTATTCAAAATTGTTGGGATTTGTCTAATATTCAGCATGCTTTCTTAGACTAAGCAGATAAAATGATAACACATTTAATCACAGTTGTTATGTAAATGATGACTAATACAGTGTATATAGCTGGATATGTTTACAAGTGTATGAGTAACTACACCAAGATCTGTAAATGATCTGTCAAAAGGCGCATATAATTAAAAATCGATAGTTAAATATTTACTCTGTGATTTTCGATATATTATTTTGCCAGAAGGGAAATAATTCTTTCTGCTATGTCTTGTGAAATAGAGACAGTTACATACATTCAGCAATTCCCAGGTGCCTAAAGGGACAGGCATACATCAACAATTTTATAGACATTTTGCTTCTACAAAGGGGAAGAGGTGAGCTAGGGAATATTGATTTGAATGCTTTTAACAAACCCTAACATTTTCACCACTAGATTCTAAGTCTTAGAAATAATCATCAATAACGTTTGATTCAACCATACTTAGGAAAGCTAGCAGCTATTTTTCTTTCCTTTGTAATTTGAATTATCTTATTAGTTTTATCACTGTAAATAGAATTTGAAGGGTTTAACAACCTGCTTTATTATAAATTAAGGCATAATTGCAAATATACTATTTTATACATTTTATTTGATAAATTTCTATATTGCCATGTTATTACTAACATAATGTGAGATAAGACCTCTATTATGTCATATTTAAAATTAGTTTTGTGTTGAAAAAAATTAGAATCTAGTGTCTTAACAACTACAAAATTTAAAGTATGGTACTGTTCATTGCACAGGTTTACTCAAATTTCTGAAGATAGATTTTATAAAATATTTTATAATTTGCGATGGCCTAAGTAAAGAAGCCATTACTAATTATTCACTTTAGAACAAAGAAGTGATCACTCTGACACCTGATATGAAACCTACCAAATTAAGTTAAATGACATTTTAACACTAGGAAATATTCATATTTAGTAATAACTCATCACATGATAAGTGCAGAGATTGTATAAAATAGTTTAGATGGAACCAACTGACAGTGTCACTCTTGCTAATGATGCTTCCTTCCTCTGAAATGGCTACTTCAAAACAAAGGCAGTTGCTATTTTCTAACATTTTTCTTTTGCTTGAATATTGAAGTTCTCTTTAAATTACTAAGAAAGCACACATGAAGATAACTCTTTTACAAAATTGAAGTGATATATCTTAAAGATTTTGAAAATTGGGGCATACTTTTTTAATTTCCGTATTGTGTATATATGCTCCAGTTCATCCTCTCTTTTACATACAAGTTTGTATAATTAAGCAGTATAACTCCAAACAAACAAAAATATCATCAAAAATGCCTAGAGAAGCCTAACCTGTTTTATCTGGAAAAAAAAAAAACAGATGACCAACATGTATAAGAACAACTCTCAGAATCACTATTCATCAGGGACATGAAAATCAAAACCAGAATGAGACATCATTAATTATGTTAGTATGTTTATTATAAACAAGACAAGAGATATTAGACACTGGTGGATGGAAATGTACACTGGGGAATGGATGAGTGTAGGAACATTATGTGACTGAAACCCGATTACAAACAACTTTGTAACTGTATCTCACAGTTACAGATTGTGATTAAATAAATTAATAATTAATAATAAATTAATTGATGAATAACAAGTATTGTCCAGGAAGCTGAGAAGAGAGAGTTTGTATGCACTGTCCATGACAGAGCAAATTATTTTTCTCGCTATGCAAAAAGAATATGGAAGGAACGTAAATAGTTCTGCATAGAAAATCCTTGTGGTCCACAAATTCCACTTATTTATCTCAATAAAAAGGAAAAGAATAACACTACATCACAATGCTTACTTCAACTTTATTTGTGATGACCGAGATATGGACAAATCTTGCACTGCATGGATGAAGGAATGAATAAAGATGATATGTGGTGAGAGCTTTAGAGAGCCAAGTGGCAATCGCTTATATCAGATATATTACAAGTCCTGAGGGTACAAGACCCCAGGCATTGCATTACTGGAGCAAATCACACCATGCCACTAATTTCACACACACACACACACACAAAAGGTTTAGGTCTACATCATAGGGACCAGCATCGCTGAAAGTAGCTCTCATAGCTTGTGGAAGCCATGTGTGGCCCTAATGGAAAGTAGAATATATAGTTTATTCATAAAAGGAAGGGCCACTTAGTCAGCAGCTTTCTTTAATTTCTTTCTTAAAACCTAAACTGCATAGTTTCTATTGAACTTCAAGAACCTTCTGGATCTTATGTGAATAGCACTCAATTTTACTCCTTTATTCTAGTTCCAGTTACAATATTTTGAAATAATTCTTTTTCTATATTTGGTTCTTAGTCTGATAGCCTTTAAATGTCCTAGAGACCCTGTAGTTTGATAGAGAGGCTCCATGAAGCATGCAATCTTCATTGAAAGGTCTTCTGTATTACTAAACGCATGAATTTTGAGCTCTCTTGAGATATTAGCACAATACTATATACCGATATGTTAGCTTGTTTCCTATGCCACTTTCCTAAGACCATATTTGAATTGTAGAATCTGGTGCCATTCATTGACACTAAATGTTTTCAGAACCAGATATTTCTGATTTGTCTTTGTTGAATATATATCCCCTCAATGTATCTCTTTTCCATGCATTCAAAAAAGTTTTTAAAACATTTTTTAAATTAATATTGGGTAAAAATTATAACTGAGTTCAACCTCAAAATTCTGCTTTCAAAATAACAGAAGTTTTGTTAAGTTTTCTGCAATGATATATTCCCTTTTCTCCAAATTCCAACGATATTATTTTGAGCCCTTTAGGTAACAAGCCTCAAACCCCAAATTCTATTAACAGAATTTTCAAAGCAATTTAAGATTTCTCTTTTAAGCTCATTGAATTTATTCTAACCAGAACTTACTGTCTAAAAGCTACTCCCAAATTTCCTGTGTTTGTTTGAAAAGTACCTGTGTGTAAGAACCGACATTTGTGTTTGTTTTCTTTTTAATGCTGTATTAAATCACATTCAGTGTTTTATTCTTTAGCCAAAATTATTATTTTAGAGATTCTGAGATCAGAAGTTCCAAGAATGACTTTTGGCCTGTCCTTTTACAGATAGAATAGAAATGGAAGTGCCAGATGGGGCATTTATTTTTATTTTGAGCTCAAAGTCCTCATGTAATCTAATTCGATGGTTGTCACGTGTCAATTCCTTACAGTGTTAGGACTGACATCCCTATTTTACAGCTAGATTCTATAAAGTCTGCTAGCTATCACTTTGATTTCCTTCCTTGCTGCCCCACCAAAAGGACAAAGTTGTATATATCCACCATCTGTGGATATCCACCCACTGTGGATAACAAATGCCAGACCGAACACACCATCATCTACCTCCATCCTGCCAAAGAGCACACCTTCCCTTTGCCCCCAGAGAAACCATGTTGTTCTTTGTCAGATTGGCAGCAAAGAGACCTTAAAAGCCCCACTGCAATTCTAGCAGGCACAGCCCTGCACCAACATCTCTGAGTCAAGGGCCCACTACAGAGCATATGCTAGTAAACCTTTCCTGTTTCTTTACTTGTCTCTGTTTCTCTCTCTGCTCAGATCCTTTACCTATCAGACTTTCCTTCTAGCAGCGTCTCTAATTAAGTGTCCTCCTGCACAGTTTCATGGTTGTTGTTCTTTTTTCCAGTTCTTAAAGGAAACTTTTCATCTGCTAACAGACTTTCTTTGAAAATTCTTCTTAGTTAGATTATGTCCTTTATAAGTCAACTGTTTAGCAAGCTAAATAGTATCGCTTTATTCCATGTACTCTCTGCTCTTCACCCACACTTTACAAGAGATTAGGTTGTAGGGGTACAGCCAGAAAGTTTAATCAGAGACCCATCTAAAAATTCTTATCACACTCACACATAGAATAGAAATGATTCTGATTAAGAGCATTAATATTTCTTCTAGTGGACGTTGGGCTATAAAGTCAACAATCTTTATTCCCTTCAGAGTCTTCTTCTGAATAAGGAAGCTTTTCTTACCTTTGTTAGCTTCTGTGAGTTTGACTTCCTGAGAATTCTTGCACTCATCTGATAAACAGAGAGTCAACAGTGGTCTAACATAAAATTCTTCCCTGGGGTAGGCTCAACTGGAGGCTTAGGGAAGTGGAAGTACTTAAGGCAAACAGCCAGACAAAGATCTTTTAGAAACTTGCAGTCTCCTTAACACTCATCAATTGACAAGAAAGCAAAGAGCCCGGTTTTTTATATAAAAGAGTCTTCAGGAAAGCCTTTAACTTCCCTGCTTCTCTGTAATGCAAACACCGGTTTTCCTGTCTATAAAATCCCCACAAATACAGCCACAGTTCACTGAGTCCTATACCAGTTCCCTCCCATCACGAGGAAATACTTTTCCTCTCTCTTCTGTCCAATAAACTGTTCTCTTTTCCAGCTCGAAGCCCGAGCATCTTTAGTACTCAGTATTTTCATTCTTGAACTAGAGAAGAACCTGAGAATCATGGACCAATGAGGGAGACTAGCCGCCCCACACCTGCATCGCCCCTTAACTCACTTAATTTCACAGAAATAAATATGACTCTCCAGTTTACTGGCTATTGTCAAGCTTTCTCTTCTTTAAATCCAGTATGTAATCAATTATTATCTCTTAATTCAACCAATTAAACTAATTCAATTCTAATTCAAGACCCTGAAAGAATGGCTTGAGGTGTTTCATATTCCTGAAGCAACCAGATGCCATTGGGCTACACTGGCACGTGGTAGGGTTAAATGGAAATGTTACTGGTGCCGGCTTGAGCAAATCCACGAATAACAGGATGTCAAGTGATCAAGTGATCGAGTGATCAATTCAACCAATAGCATCTCTTCTGTGCATCTGCTATAGCAAGTCAATCTAAAGCTTGGATACTTGCTTCTCTTTGGTTGCTGTTCCGCTGGAGTCAGTATATTCTTCTGAATGCATGAGACATAAATTAAAATATAACCAGGCCATGCAGATAGCATAAAAACATTTCACAGACCCACGCTTCTAATATAACTAATATATTTGAAGCAAAAAGAAAAATTTCCATACCTTTTATCATGTTCCATTAGTCACTGTATAATCTGGTCTCACCCTGAATTAAGTCTCTGATATATTATTCTCTTATTCACTGATTTATGTGCTTTATCACATTATAGTTATCACACTCCTGTTGGGTCTTTATATGCAAAACTTACTCTTCCTTAATCATTTTATACCTTCCATATATGCCTCCATTAAAGCTTTCATTCATGTTCTTTCTTATCCATATGACTAGCATTTATGTTATTGGCCATTTAAAAGCGTTTGTCAACTCCAAACATTTGCCCTCACTTTTGATAATGATCTCCTTTCCACAAATGGGCTTGATCCTTTTCTACTTCCTGGGAACTTACCTTGATCAAAGGGACAATATTTACTTTCATTTTGAATTACAAGGGAACAATTCATATTTTTGAAAGCAATGAGAAAATGATGAAAGGGCAATGTGCTAATTCTTGGTTAAGAAAAAAAATCAAATAATGGACGTCTTTTTTGGGAGCTGCTGGGGTCCCTAACAGTATCAGGACAGAAGTTTTCTTCTACCTCCAAGGCCCCAGAGGGAAAGGATGAAAACTCACGAGTCTGGCACAGTTCCAATTAGGCTTTTTAATAGTACAAAAGCTCTACCATTGCAATCCAATGGGTCAACAAAGAACCCTAAACAGCTTCTAGATAGTAGGAGTGTAGAAGGGTGGTGCCACACCCTATTATAGGTATAAACAAAGGAGTAAGCCAAGGACTAATCCCTTCTCTGAGATTATGTCTTATGTAAAACACTGGAGAGAGGGGGGAGGGCTGGTATAAAGTAAATACATCTTAATTTCATACACTTCATGTAATCTAGATGGTACCCAAAAGGTTCTTCTTATTTATTATCTACACCAGGGTGATTCTGAGTATCTTGTTCTCTGTATACTGAAAGGGTCACACTCACTTGTTTGAAGGCAAATAGTATGATCCTTCCTATAATCTTAAATGATAGTCTCAACATAGCCAGGGTGGCAGTCTCCTGATAAATTCAAACTGTTCCAAGCTGGGTGAAGTTGGTATAAAGAGGAGCTGTGCCCAATCTAGATAACATAGAAGTCTTAGTAGAAGTATAATAAGTCAGAAGTTATTCAGAGTTAAGGTGACTTCTGTAACTGCAACACCCTCTTTCAGTGTTTACATAGAAGAGAGATCTCATTAGAATGAACCTTGACTTAAGAACATGCAAATAGATTAAGCTTTGAGCAAAGCTCAGAAGCTAGCTAAGCCTGTCATCCAACAGTTGTCAATACATTTTGTGATGCAAATTCAGCCACAGATATGTGCATATGGAACTGTCTCATTATCTCTCCCTTCAGATTTTTTCCTTAGAAATTTTTTTTACCAAGACAGAGAAGGGAACAGTGTGCTGATAATCATGAAAAATGATACCAGTCTAGAACTGAGCATTGCTTTTTTTTTTTTTTTTTTTTTTTTGCTTTTTTTTTTGGTCACACCCGGCAATGCTCAGGGGTTTCTCCTGGCTCTGCACTCAGGAATTACTCCTGGCAGTGCTCAGGGGACCATATGGGATGCCAGGGATCCAACCCGGGCCAGCAAGGGCCAGCCACGTGCAAGGCAAATGCCCTACCCGCTGGGCTATCGCTCTGGTCCCTAGAACTGAGCATTGAATATAGGAAAAAAGATACATAGCCAGACGACCCCCCACTCCATGAGGACCTCCATTTTCAACATCCGGACTTCCTCCTCATCAGAACTCCACCCAGCAGACCAGCATATCACAGCCCGGCTCATCAAGATCCACCCTGCTGCAGTCTTTTTAATTCCGCCCAGGTATGCTGATCCAGAGACAGACATGAGGCAGAGCTGCTACTGGCTCTCACTGTGCCCAGCAGCTCATGAGGTGCTCGGGAGGGATGGCAGGTTCTAGCCCTGGCTCACCACCCCAGCAGAGCCTCACAACAAGCCAGACAACCCCCACTCCATGAGGACCTCCATTTTCCACATCTGGACTTCCTCCTCATCAGAACTCCATCCAGCAGACCAGCCTATCACAGCCCAGCTCGCGTGCGCTGGCTGCGCTGGTTCATCAATAATTGCTGGATTTTGAAATGACTACAAGAGTATGCTACCCACACGGCAGAGCCTGGAAAGCTACCCCCTGTCATATTTGACATGCCAGATACCAGTAACAATTATAGACCTCATTCCCATGACCTGATGGAATGGTTTGAGGCTCTTTATGTTCCTGGAGCAAGCAGATGCCCTTGGGCTCTACTTGCATGAGACAGGACATATGGAGATGTTACTGGTGCCCGCTCGAGCAAATTGAAGATAAACTGGAAGACAGTGATACAGTGAAATATATGTATTGCAGTCTACAATGTGTAAGAGAAGGAAGAGAGAATGAGAGAGAGAGAGAGAGAGAAGAAACAAAGAACCAGCCATAGAGGCAGGCTAGGGGAGGGAGAGGGAATTGGGGACCTCGGTGGTGAGAAATGGGCACTGGTGAGAGATGGGTTCTGGAACACTGTATGACCAAAACCCAAACATGAACATATTTGTAATTGTATAGCTTACAGCAGTATAATAAAATATTTAAAAAAAATATTTTTACCTGTGCTTAAAACTGGCTGTCAAATTTTGCTTATTTTGGAGTTTTATTTCTATTATATATGTAAATACCCATATTTACATTGCTAAAATCATTTTAAACATGAGCTAATATTTAAAATTTATAGAGTTAATATTTAGCCTTAAATTCAAGAAAAAAGTCTACTAACTTTTTAAGGCAAATTTATTCAAAGAATTAAGCAGAGCAATTTTTATTTATTAAAATATAATTTTCTTTACATAGATAAAAATAATTTTTAACCCAAATGGAGAAACTGTGCTAATAAATTTGTTGATTCCCATCCAGAATGCATATTGCTTGGAGAATTTTTAATGTGTTTATGGAGATGTAGTTGACATGTTTCGGTATGTGTGGGAGTGTGTGCACATCTATATGCAAACATAGTGGTAATTTTAAACACAAATTTATTTCAGGTTATTATTATTATGAATTTTAATCACAGAGTTCACAGTGTATACAGCTTTCAGTGATTTCATTTTACACTTTAAAGTTTAGTTTTCTTATCTGTAGAATGGAAATAATATCTAATGCACAGAATTTTGTGACATTTTATTGATTTCTTTTGATAATCCATCAGCTATCATTCATTTTTAATACTCCTGACTATTCTGTGTTCTCATCTATAGTTTTATTCTAGTTGTGACTTTCCTTTTTTTCTTTTCTTGTTTGGGTCACACCCGGCAATGCTCAAGGGTGTTTCCTGGCTCTGCACTCAGGAATCACTCATGCTGGGGATGGAACCCAGGCTGGCATAGGCCAGCCGTGTGAAAGGGCAAATGCCCTACCTGCTGTACCATCGCTCCGGCCCTTCTAGTTGTGCACAAGACCTTTGGGTCTTGTGCATATGTGTATTTTCAGGATCCAGCAATTATATTGTAAATCTCTTCAGCAGGGAAAATTGTTCCTGTGTCTACATCTGTCATATCTAATATTATGTTAGGATGTTGCATCTATTTTCACATATAATCCAACTCTAAAATAAATATTTAAAAATTACCAAGCCCCAGATTTCTAACATCATGTATTACACTAATTTAGTATTCAGTTTAAGGAATCAAATATATAAGTGCATTACTAGATAATGACTCTTTTTAATGAAGCAATGAGAAAGAAATTATTTAGTTCTGAATGCATAAATGCACAAAAATTATACACAAACATTCAAATATCATTGACACCTAAAAGTAATGTGCATATGTAAATAAATCTATTTTTTTAAATTTACCCCTTTAAGCCTCAGATGATAGTTTGCATTCCCCCCCTGTATGCCATCAAAAGGACATTTCACAATTCTACTTGAATCTGAGTTTTATTGTTTGGTTTCCTTACCGGGTTTTAAATTTTGCAGAATTTATTTGTCTGAAATCAAAATACCAAGGATTTTTGTCTTTTCCAGGTAGTGCTTTACCAAGTTTTCTCTCTTTGCTAAAACTATAAGACATTTACGTGGGTTTAGGTTCTTAGTTATTGATTTTCCAGAACTCAGCTTATATATTTGTTTTAACTCTGTCATGCAGTATAATATCATTCCACATGGAAACTTAAAGGAAACTATTTATCACCTTCAATTTTGGCAAAACTATGCTTTTTACATCTGCCTTTGACCTCAAAGAAATGATTTCATCTTGATGCTATGATATCAGAGGAAAGTTATAAGGACTGACCTAGTTTCAGTAGAATGAAAACAATATTTAGGCTGAGTCATGCCTGAAAAATGTACTTTCCCAAGGTGCAAAAAACTGTTATCTATCTATGCATGACTGTTTTGTCCTCTACTGAACACCATCTTCTGGCGGATACTCATTTACTGTATTACCTGTTATTTACTTATTACTTTATATTCCCTTCACACTGCCATATTTTACTCTCTCTCCTGATTTTCAATGGCGCAAATAAAGTCTTGACATAGACAAACTGTTATTTCACATCTATCCTTATTTAGAAGCTTTCTCAATAGCTAATGATTAAAAAAGATAAATTAATATAAAACAGTTTTTAAGACTGTTGACTATATATTCTATGTTATTGTTTGACAAAATATAGACAATGTATTTAATTACTACGTTAATTGATGATTTTCTGACCTCCATTTCATCTACATATCTATGAGTAGGTTAGTATGTCTTTTCAACTTTTGTGAATAATGTAATAAAATGCAACTCTCATTTTTATAGGAATCGTGTTGAGAATCCTAACCTAATTATTGATATAATTTTTATAAATAATATTTGCTAAAAGGAAGGCTATTTTAATGTTGCTTAGACTACATCTATAATTGTAAGTTCTATATTAAGCTCACTCACCTTACCAGATCAAATCTTGTTTTTACTTTCTGTGTGTGTGTGTGTGTGTGTGTGTGTGTGTGTGTGTGTGTGTGTTTAGGGCCAGAGAGGTAGTGCAGAGATAATAAAGCAGGTAAGGTCTTTATCTAGCATGCTGCTGATCTTCTGATTTGATCTCCAGTATGTCACATGGTGTGAGTTCATGAAAGACCAGTTTGGGTTTGATGTTCCATTTACAAAGCTTAGTGCTTCCTAATCCAAAAGTCTGGCTATATCGCAACAGATAACTGTTGAAAAAGTAGTAGTTCAATGTAATTGCAACAAACTTGTGTTTAGGACAGGTTTGCCCTCTGCTGTCCCAGTTAACATTAGTCTACTCCCTAAATAGTGTTAAAATCTTTTATGTCTACCTTTCTAGATTGGCAGTGACAAGTACTCCAAATGCCAAAATTATGAGTTAAACCTTGAAATTTTGACAAGATTTCTAGCTGTGATTGATGATTATTCAGAATCTTCTATAATTTTGGCATTAGTTTTATTATGTTTATGTATTTTTTTAGCTTAATATTCTTCTTACATTATACTGTTTCTTGGGTAGCTTTCAGTATCTTAATAAAAATCTGAAAAGAACTTAGTAAGGCTACTACCATAGCCACATTCTAAATTTCTCTTTTATAAAATATACATTTTATTTATATTAATCAGTGCCATAACTCTTCAAACGCCATGAGCCTGACTCTTTGTCACCGAGTAAATAGCTGTAAATGAGATTCTTTATAATGAGTATATTTTTAGGCCAGTGCCGGTCTACCATTTGCTTAAAAATGTACAACTAGAGAATGCAGCAAAAATATATTATACAAAGAAAAGTAAAATATTTTTTTAGATGTCTACTTAATGTAGTTACATATCTAAACGTAGAATTTATTATTCAATAAAAACGACAACTGACAAGAGCTATAAACTATATGTGCGGATATTCTTTGAAGTTTCTGACTTAACATATAATCTTGATTTGAGACTTCAGTTGCTTTTAATTGTCAGTTGCTTTTTATTGTCAGTTGCTTTTAATTCTGAAACATTAATATATATATGACATCATGTATTTTCAAATACTTATATGAGACTTGATTTCTTATAATGCTTTATTGCCTAAAATGGCTTAAGTATCTCCATACATTCTCAGTTTAACTGGACAGAATGTAAGCTCTGTTATCAATATGTGGTCAGTAAATTGGTGTTGTATTGCACAGACAAATAAATAGACACAAATATGCAATGTTTTTATAATTAATGATTGTTTTCATACTTGAAAGTTATAAAAAAATTCTTGATGACATTTTACAATCTGCCTAGCAAAAACTTGCAAAAGACATCATATCTAATAAATACCCATTTAGTACTTTATTTTATCATAATGAAAAGAAGAAACCATTTCAATCAGAACAATACAGTTTTTTTTTTTTTTTTGCTTTTTGGGTCGCACCTGGAGATGCTCAGGGGTTACTCCTGGCTCTGCACTCAGGAATTACTCCTGGCGGTGCTCAAGGGACCATATGGGATACCAGGGATTGAACCCAGGCCGGCCCGGGCCCTGCAGCGTGCAAGGCAAACGCCCTACCCGCTGGGCTATCCTCCGGCCCCAAATACAGTTTTAGCACTAGGAAAATAACTTTGTTTCTTCCAGCCAGAGTTTTGAGTTTCAGGCAAAGTAAAAAACAACATAAACTTTTATTTATTTTATCTAACTACAAACACAGCGTTACTTTTCTAATAGTTCTAAGCAGAAATTCCCAATGATTTAACAGATCGTAACATATTTTCTGGGTAAACCCTTAAATAATAAATTGTGAAATTTATATAGCTTGAAATTACACAGCAAAGTTTCTTGAGATAAAAGTAAACTTTGTATAGCATTGGTTGCCTATCATTTATATTCACTATTTACAATTTGAGTGTTATGTTACACTTGGTTGTTACCTGTTTTATTCCTCTCCTGATTCTCTTCCCTACACTAAAGTATAATATTTCTCTAAAACAAATTGAAGTGTGATAATAAATTTGTTATTTGTGCCTTACAGTTTAGCAGTTGAGAATTCTAAATAAGAAGAATATTTTGTTTGCTTAATGTAGCTTTATGAATATATATAAATAGTTTGGTGAAATTGAAGACCATTTATTTGAATTTCATGGGTAAAAGTACAATTTAAACGTAAATTTTCTTGAAGTAAATAAATGATCAGTGTTTTTCAAGCATGTAATGAACTGTACCACTTTCTTCATTTTATGATTAATATATAAGCTAGGTTTTAAAATATTTGAACTAAATATACAAATTGCTTGCTTATAAATGAAACAGTTCAGTAAGTCTTTTTTTAAGCCAATGGTATTTTTTCTGGTAGCATATCTAAATATTTTCAGAAAACATCTAGCTTGAAAAGAAACCTCCTTTGAATTCAAAGAAAAATATAATTCAATTTGTAAGTAAGATTATTATTTTCAATTCCGCTCATCACCAAATGGAAATAACTTTTGAAATAAAATGGCTGTCTTAAATGAAGTTTTATTCTATGAATGCTAAGTTTTTAACATTTATAAATATTTCTAGATATGAAGTGCTTAGTAATTACATGACAGTGTCAGACAATATATATTGTAGGCCATTGCATAGATATCTATATAATAGTGTGCGGATGCATATATGCATATCTATATAGTCTCATGCATATATAAAATTAAGGCCTATCTAGCTATTTTATTTTATACTTTTATTTTTAATTGTGACCTGATGTGCTCATTTTTTATTTTTTTCTGGATTGGTGCTCACAGATCACTGCTGGCCAATACTTAGGGGAGCATTATGTGTTGCCAGGCTCGAACCTAGATCCAACCACACACTTAATCTTCTATACACTCTCTCTAGCCCTGGAATATATATTTGTTTACATATCATATTTTGTAGATCTTTGGTCTGTGTATATAGATGTCAACCCATCTATATAGTTTCCTGTATGCATGCAATTATATAGACTATAGTAATTTAAAAAAAACACTTGTATATCTGATTTTTTCAATAGGTATTTTTTTAAACTATTTTATTTTTATTGTAATACTATGAATGATGGTTTCTCATGGATATCAGATTAATATTAAAATAAGTTCATAAATGTGCACAGTACAATTAATTTACTTTGAATTTTTCTAAATACTGTAATCTATGAGTGTGCAAGAATGATAACAAAATTGTCATTACAAATGAAATACACAATGTTTCTCAACCGTCCTTCAGTTCTTTCTATAGAATTAAAAGGGACACGTCCGTATGAACCACAGCTTAACTTCATTTCTCTCTTATAAGCCTTACTAGGAAGAATATTTTATAAATGATGCAATTAGATTCATTAAATGGCTCTTTGCCTTTTGAATTAAAGGTAAACTAGTGAATATTTAAATTAAAAGTAAACTACTAAGGACTGCTCAGTTTATTGCAATATTACAAATATAAAAATAAAAGAAAAAGAGAGTTTAAAATCCTGAGGCTGAGAGAAGGTACAGCATATAGGGTGCGTGATTTGCAGGTGGCCAATACCCTAACTTAGATCCCTGGGCCCATGTATAGTCACCCCTTCAGCCGGCATAGCCATAAATGATCTTCAAGCACAAAACCAGAACTAAGCCTTGAGCTCAGCTTGGTGTGGCCCTGCATAAATAAATAAATGTATATATAAATAAATGAATAGTTAAATAAATATATATATAAACATTTCTGAAATGACAAATTATCTGGGCTGTATAAGTATCTCCCAAAGCAGACCCATACTTTTATCTTGATTTGTAGCACAATTATGAAAATTGAGTTCCGACATAGAAAATCATTTCATTTTTGAAATCCTTTATCAGTGGACTTCAATCAATAATAACCCCTTAAAGCTGCTGTCTAGCTAATATTCATTTTAATAAGCTTTCAGCTGAATAAGTTGCTTAGTAAACAAGCTTTTTTATTCTAGAGAATTGTTTGAATATTTCAATTAAATATATTAATGAATTGAAATACAATGATTCTAAAATAGTCCTCCTGATATATCAGTTTTCTCACATTTATGAGGCCCTGGATTTAAAACCAGTGTCAGAATGGGTAAAAAAAATTAGCTACTTGAGCCTATCAGAATGACAGATGTGTACCCAGGCCAGAACAGAATAGGAGATTACTACAGGTTTAATATCTAGTTTAATTTAGACAAATATGTGACCATTTAATGGTCACTCCATTTTGACCCTATCACATGCCAGTGTAGCCCAATGACATCTGTTGTGCCAGGAAAACAAAGAGCCTCAAATCGTTCCATCAGGGTCCTACAAAGAAGACTGGCCATCTTGAAGGTGGGCACACACGTGATCTTTTGAAGTCCTGTGGGATTCCGTTGGAAATGACTCTAGTTCATCTCTAAGTTGAAATACATTTCGAGCCCATCTGATTTTAGATGCCTTGGCAAACGAGATAGCTTTCCTGACTCTTGATCTTCGACAGAACTCGGAACTCCAGATTTCTTCGCTCACTTGAGTGAAGCGTGATATTCTAAGCATAGTTCTTTAGATTCCTCTTTGGAAGACCCAAATAACATTCTCGTCCTGCTTTTGTAGGGCCCAGATCTCTGTGGTGTAGGTTAATGCAGGAGAATGGTGGAGTCGAAGAGATGTGCCCAGAACCGGGGATTCATTTTCCTTTTAGCTATTTCTTTGATGCTCTTGAAGGCGTTCCACAACACTCCCTTCCCCCTGCACAGCTCAGATGCTTGGTCATTTGTCATGTTGAGTTCTTGACCTAGATACACATAACTGCTGCATTCCGAGACGGTTGTTCCATTGAGATTGAATGGAGCATCTGGAACTAGTTCATTTTTCATGAACATTGTTTTGTTGAGATTCAGCTGTAGACCTACCTTTTCACATTCATGGTTGATGTCAGCCAGCATTTGTGCCACTTGGCTAATGCTTAGTGTTTTTAGAACAATGTCATTAGCGAAGCGGAGGTGGTGTAGTTGCCGACCATCTATCTTCACTCCCATTCCTTCCCATTCTAATTGTTGCTTGATGTTCTAGGGGGGTGGCGCTGAAGAGTTTTGGTGAAATGACATCACCCTGCTGAACCCCTCTTTTGACATCAATGGTCACTTCCTTGTAAAATGGTGGCGATCCTGGTGAATTCGTAATAAAGCTCATGAACGATCTTGATGTATTGAGTTTGAACACCCTGTTTGGCTAGGACTTCGATGACCACTTCAGTCTCAACAGAAACAAAGGCTTTCTTTACATTAATGAATGTTAGACAGAGTAGCATCTTGAAATCCCTACAAACCTCAATGAGCTTGCTTACAGCTTAGATATGGTTGATTGGGCTGAAACCTTTTCCAGAACCCAGGTTTCCCACATGATTGTCCTTTATCTAATGTTCTTCCAATCCTGTTCAGGATGACTGGAGTTAACAGCTTGTAAATGATGGACAACAGGCAGATTGGGCGATAGTTGCCAATGCTGTGGATGTCTCTATTCTTGAACAGTAGAACTGTCCTGCTGGTTTTCCGTTGGCTGGGGACCTTGCATTCAGACAGGTAGCATGTGAAGAAATGCACCAGTGTATTGATAAGTACTGAGGACAGATTTTTCAGGTTTTCTGGACTGACTTTTTCTGGGATAGGTGCTATTTGATAAAGTCTGAAAGTTTTAAGATGCAAATTTTTAAATGCAGCAAAATGTTGGTTGCCAGATTACTGATATTCATATTGTATTTCCAAAAATAAGAGAATAAATATTATATTAAGTTATTATGATAGTAATTAATGTAAAGTTATGTTAAAGTAAGCTAGAATGTGTACCTTAGAAGAATATAATATGTATATACGTATTAAATGCATGAGATGAGAGCCTACTACTGAGAGTATACCACCTGCCCTACAGAGCCTGGCAAGCTATCTGTGTCGTATTAAATATGTCAAAAACCAGTAACAATTATAGACCTCATTCCCGTGACCTGAAGGAATGGTCTGAGGCTCTTTGTATTCCTGGAGCTAGCAGATGCCCTTGGGCTACACTAGCATGTGACAGGACAAATGGAGATGTTACTGATGCCCGCTGTAGCAAATAGATGAACAACAGGAAGACAAGTGATATGAGTGATATAAGTGATACATGTTAATTTTGGATTCTAAAACCTGCCTTCATTTCAGCACACTGCTTTTAAATAAATTCTTTTAGCAATGTTTAATCTTATCAAAGTTATATGCTCAACTTTCTTTCAAAACTGAATTACATTTCCTTGTATGATTAAAAAATGACTCAAGTGAATACCTTGATCTAAATCAAAGATTTCAGAATATACTTTATCTCTTTGCATAGGCATGTCAACTCTCAGTGCATTGACCTAAATTCTGAGATATCTAATTTTAGGAATCAGTGTGTAATATCTTTAAGAGAAAAATCTGAGTCATTAGTTCATTGACTAGTCTACAGGAAGCTAGAATTGAATTAATGAACTGGGGTAAATTATTATAACCAAAGCTAGTCAAAAATCCAAGTATATAGAGTGTGAACCAATATATTATAACAAGCATGTATCTACTCTAGGTTGTCCTTAGTCATTTGAATATATTGATTGGAATAATAAATGCATTGATTAACACATTTGTTGGCAGTGAATACAGCTCTCAACCTTGGTACAATGATATTTTTCATCAAAACCTTCTCTGGAGCTCTTCATCTTCTGTTTGGTTATTTTTTTTTCTGCATTAATGGTCAGGACTGACAAACACTTGTTGCTTTTGTCCCAGAATTCACACTTTGTCATGGTACATGTTATTGCTAATGACAGAGGCCAGGATTCCACCTTGCATCTGGGGAGGTGTTGGCAATTGAACTCTTAGGTCCATACCTTGAAGGAAAAGCATTAGCACCAAATGGCATCTATGGCTCTCAAATACTTAATTCTTTGTATTGTAGGAAGGCACACAGGAGGGCACCACATGGCAATAAAAATTCCTGAAGAAGAAATCCAGAGCCACATCTGATTGAAAACTGAAACCAAACTTGACCACAATCAACAATAGACCCTGGGGGGAAGGGAAGGCAAAAGGGAATGTGTGAAGAGTCCAAAGCATTCCAGTCAAAGAAGACCACTCCCAAAGTCTACTCCCCTTGGCAACGGCCCTAGCAACCTAGGTTGAAGCCCCTTATGGGGTAACTTGGGGAGAAATCAATAAAAGCCGTCCTGACCAAAGGACAGTGCGCACATGCTGCATGAACGCACATGCTGCCTGAGCCCATGTGGCCAAGCACATGTAGTGACTGAGTACGTTGTGTGTTGCCCACATCTCCCCTCTTGAGATGTGTACTCTCTCTTTCTTAATCTCCCCTCCCTGTCTCCTAAAACCTCTTTAATAAAGTCTGAAAAACTTCACTGCTTGTAGACTCCTGAAAATTCTTTTCTGTGAGGAAGACAAAAACCCTAAGGCAGCCCCGGGTAAGGCCTATGACTGACTTTCCTTTCCTGCAAAGAGCAATTCCTTGCTCCAGCCTGAGTTCATGGCTCCCGAGAAATCTCGGGTGGTGGGGATCAACTCCTCTGCCTAGAGATTAAGCAGACATCAGGTTTGACTTGGCGGCCACCTCGTGGGGCTGGTGGGGCTCAGGCCCACACCGTGCAAGGGCTCATCGCAGACTTTATCAGTCCTAAGCCTGCCAAGCGGGTCCCGGGTGGCAGAGGCATCTGGGGAGAAAGAGACCATCTCTCTCCCCTTCGGCCTCACATAAGTCACCCGTGAGGTCCACCTGCATCATTTGGGTAAATACTTGTAGTCTGTAGTATTTTCAAGAATATCTAAATTATATACTGAGTTGATTTGAGGAACAGTGATATTTAGAATAAGCTCCTTGTCTCCAATGGGATAAATCAAGTAGTAGAGACACGCCTAGCATACATGAAACCTTATGTCTGATCCACAACACATATGGCCCCATGAGTTTATGGCTTTTCAGACTCTGCGTTGTAACCTACACTCCGAGTGAGGTAGTTCCTGGTCAAGAAGGGAGAGATATGCTAGCAATATGTTTAAAACGAAGATACAATGGTGACCTGGTTTTGTATGAGCATGGAGATATTTGCTCTAAAGAGTTATAGGAGAAAGTGCTTATGCTTTGCAGTGTCTGCATAAGGGAATATCTTGAGTGGAAATTCCTGGTTCCTGTTCAATTTCAACCCGAATTTCAAATTGATTAAATTATATGAAAAGTTAAGAAATGAAATCATATATAGTTGATTGCTTTGAGAAAATCCAGATGTGTCACTAAGTATACCATTATGTGAAGAATACACTTTTTTTTTTTGCTTTTTTGAGTCACACCCGGCAATGCTCAGGGATTTCTCCTGGCTCTGCACTCAGGAATTACTCCTGGCGGTGCTCGAGGGACTATATAGGATGCCGGAGATCGAACCCTACCTGCTGGGCTATCACTCCGGCCCCAAGAATACATATTTAGAAGGTCATAAAATAGCGCTTGTGTATGTGTTTCTGACTGTGTGTCTGTGTCTCTGTGTATACATTCATCAGTGCTCAGGGATTACTTTTGGTGCAGTCCTGCCTCTCGAGGTGTTGCAGGTATGGCTGTGGTGCCTGGCAGCATCAGCAGGTGGCAGACAGGAGACAGGCTTGTCTACACCCAGGGTTCTGCTCTGTGGGCCCTGGATGGTTGGCGGTCTGACTTAGAAAAGACTGGGGCCCCTGGGATGAACCCAGAGCCACAGCAAAGCCTGGAAAGCTACTCATGGTGTATTAAATATGCCGAAAACAACAATGAGATATCATTTTACACCACAGAGACTGGCACATATTCAAAAGAGCAAGAACAGTAAGTGCTGGCGTGGATGTGGGGAAAAGGGGACACTCATCCATTGTTGGTGGGAATGCTGGCTGGTACAGTCTTTCTGGAAAACAATATGGACATTCCTCCAAAGACTGGAAATTGAACTCCCATTTGACCCAGCCATACATACCACTCCTGGGAATCTACTCTGGGAAGCCAAAAATGCGCAGCGGAAACACCATCCCTACTTTTATGTTCATTGCAGCATTATTCACAACAGCCAGAATCTGGAAACAACCAGAGTGCCCGAGAATCGATGACTGGATAAAGAAGCTTTGGTACATCTACACAATGGAATACTATGCAGCTGTTAGGAAAAATGAAGTTATAAAATTTGCCTATAAATGGATGGACATGGAGAAGATCATGTTGAGTGAAATTAGCCAGGAGGAGAGAGACAGATACAGAATGACTGCATTTATTTGCATGACATAAATATATATGTACATATTATGATACCAATACCCAAGGTCAAGTGAAACATGTATCAGGAGGTCTTGTCAAATTGGAAATTATCACAAACATGTGGGAATCAGAGGCTAGGTAAGACAGAAAATGGAACAGGGTGCTGACAATTGTCGAGAGTACTAATACCAACCTAGAACTGAGCATTAAATAGAGGCAAAATGTACATATGACAACCCTTTAATGTATGTTCTGTAATCCATAGTCTGGAAGGGAAGGAAAAGAGAAAGAGAGAGAAAGGGAAAGAAATAAAGAACCTGCCATGGAGGAGGGCCAGGGGAGGGGAAGGGAACCGGGGTGTTGGTGGTGGGTGATGGGCACTGGTGGAGGGATGGATGCTGGAACACTTTATGACCAAAACCCAAATATGAACTTTTTTAATTGTATATCTTTGTAATTGTAATAAAAATAATAAAAATAATGAAAAAATTAAAAAAAAAGAATAGCCAAAAAAAAAAAAAACAGCAACAATAGTGGACCTCATTCCCAATTAATGGAGATGTTACTGGCACCCCCTCGAGCAAATTGATGAACAATGGGAAGACAAGTGACAAGTGACTCAGTAGTTTTCTCTGGCAGTGCTCCACATATCAGGTGGTGCTAGGGACTGAACCTGGGTGTCCTGAATACAAAATAAGCACTTCAGTTCTTTGAGCTATCTCCCCAATCCTACTTTTTACTAAATAAGATTGATACCAAAAGTTTTGTGCTGAGAATTGAGCAGCCTTAATAAATACCAATGAACTGACCACATATTCATTTACTATGCAAATAAACCAAACCCTTAAAATGTTTAAGTCATACTGCCTCATATTATGAATTTACTCATGAGAAAGAAACTTTTATGGATCCTAAATGAAAATTTCTGATCAGGAAACTCTCTACTCACATACTGCTAATGATAATAGCAAATTCCAAACACTTTAGAAGTTAACAGCCTACAATTATGGCAAGAGAGCAGATATTATGTTTTTGCTTATTTGGAAAACATTAGAGCCACATGAAGTTATAAATATAGTGCTGTGTGCTGTTAACCCAATCCCCCAATGGTACACCTTATGTGATGATAATTGAGACAGTTGATATAATAGTAATTCATTACCCACTCTCAGACAACACTTTTATGAGCCTTATAATGCATGAGTCGGCATGTTAGTAAACAACAACACTGACCTTACATGACTTCATGACTTGAATAAACATTAGCAGAAATATTATCAGATCAAAACTTCAGCCCAATAAACGTGCGTGAAAAGAGGGGTTTGACAGGGTGATACCATTTCACCAAAACTCTTCAGCGCCACCCTCTAGAACATCATGCAACAATTAGAATGGGAAGGAATGGGAGTGAAGATAGATGGTCGGCAACTACACCACCTCCACTTCGCTGATGACATCGTTCTAATAACACCAAACATTAGCCAAGAGGCACAAATGCTGGCTGACTTCGACCAAGAATGTGGAAAGATAGGTCTACAGCTGAATCTAAAGAAAACCATGTTTATGAAGAATGAACTAGTTCCAGAAGCCCCATTCACTCTCAATGGAACAAACATCTCTGAATGCAGCAGTTATGTGTACCTAGGTCGAGAAATCAACATGATGAACGACCTAAAACCTGAGCTGCACAGGAGGAAGAGAGTGCCATGGAATGCCTTCAAAGGCATCGAAGAAATAGCTAAAAGGACAAAGAACCTCCCGGCTCCGGGCACATCTCTTTGACTCCACTGTTCTCCCTGCATTAACATACGCCTCAGAGACCTGGGCCCTATGAAAACAGGATGAGAATGCTATTCGGGTCTCCTAGAGAGGAATCGAAAGAGCTATGCTTGGAATATCACGCCTCACTCAAGTGAGAGAAGGAATCCAGAGTTCTGACCTCCGTCGCTATTCCAGAATCAGGGACGCTGTCTCGCTTTTCAATGCATCGAAAAATCAGATGGGCTGGACATGTAATGCGATTTGGAGACAACTGCTGGACTAGAGCCATTACAGACTGGATCCCACGGGATGTCAAAAGATCATGTGGCTGCCCACCTACTAGATGGTCAGACTTCCCTGTAAAGACCCTGAAGGAACGGTTTGAGGCTCTTTATATTCCTGAATCAACCAGATGCATTGGGCTACATTGGCATGTGATAGGGTCCAATGGTAATGTTACTGGCGCCTGCTCAAGCAAATCGATGAATAACTGGATTCAAGTGATCAAGTGATCAAAGGTCCTAGTCCTGCTTCAAGTAACTTAAGAAAACTGAGATTGTAGGAATGAAGCCAACACCTGAAGATATGAACTCTCAATTCCTGCAAAAGGAGGGAGATAAGAATAATATCAGAAAACTTCAGTTATAAAATACAAATGGATTCCTCATAGATCAACCAACCTTTTTGTTATTTTGTAATATGTCACTTCCCTAGTTACTAATACCTGATTAACCTTATGCTCTTAATTACACATTTCCCACTCACCTCTGTAAAAAACAAGAGTTGAGTTCAACTCACAATGAACATTTACTTTCCACCAATGATGATGGTATACAAATAAAATTTCTCCCAAGCCTTTTTTACTAATGTCTGCTTTTCTTTATCTTTGTCGTAGTTTGTATTGTCAGAAAATCACGTGTCCTTTTCCTTGAACATATCAAATTTTCTTGTCTGTCCATTTCTTAGTTTTTTCCACTCTCCAGAAGCCCTTGAACATGTATTTCTTCTTTTTTCTATTCTCACACTTTCTAAGTTTCAGTCAATAAAGTCTATCTTATTCACAAAAAGAATACAATAAAATAAGGTCAGAAAGTTGATATTGTTATAATGCATAGATTTTTACCCAGTATTAAAGTTTTACCTGAAGTGATGTGTATTCCTGTGTCTGTGCGAATGTGTATGTTTGTGTCTGTGTTGTTTTGTGAAATTTATCACAAGGTCCTTCTGACTACCCCCTTATAAGTTTCATCATTCTTCCTCTTCTCCATCTACTCCCAGCCTCTCTAAAAATTGTGTTGTTCAAATAAAGAATATGAAACAAGAGCAAGCATATTTTGCAATATATTAAATGCTACACAGAATATAGAATACTTTGTGTGTATAATATATATGGCATAGAGTATTTTGAGGATGTTTTTAATTTCAGGAAAATTCTCTTAAGAATTATCCAAATGTTTCTGTATATAAATAATTTATTCCTTCTTATTGTTGTGTAGTGTCTTATAACATACATGTATTTATTTAATGTTTAATCATTTAATCTAGTGAAAAACATTTCTGCATTTTATAGTTTGGAACTACCACAAACACAGTATTATTACACATTTACATAGCAACATCACTTTTCTCTGGGGTAAATGGCTAGTAGTAAGGTTTTGAGTTACATGTTAAGCAAATTATTAGATTGTATATGCTATAGTTTTGTTTTTCTTGATTTTATGAAAATACAAAAATATTTTCCACAGAAACTTTAGTGCCTAAAAAAGTAGCTCCTCTGCACAGTTGCCATCATTTTATGACTATAGCTTTTCATATTGGAATAATTAGCCCCTCCGGTTAATATTGATCAAAAATTATGGCACATTTAAGATATATAACTGGTATATTTATCTATCCTAATTTACTAATAGAATATAGCATTCTTATGTGAAAAGAATGCTTCCCACTGGGAAGTCGCCAGATGGAGGCGTGGTCACCCCTTCCCCCTCCATCATGACGAGCCCGGTTTCCCGCCCCGGAGCTGCTGACGGGCCGGCATCCAGAGTCTTGCAGACGGCTCGGGAGGCGGGAGCCTGGCTCGCGCCGGGCCTCAGCTGACTATGGAACCCCGAGGAGGGCAGATGGGCTTTGGGAGTGGGCCCGTCGACTCCGGGGTCCCGGAAGCAGCCGGATGGGACTCGTCCAGCACACTAGCCACCATTTTCATTGTCCGGCGCTGGGAAAATGCCCCACGACCAGAGGACCAGCAAAACCAGTTCGAGCCCAGGTAGGCGGCTCCAAGAGGCGGGAAGCACTGGGAAGTCGCCAGACGGAGGCGTGGTCACCCCTTCCCCCTCCATCGTGACGAGCCCGGTTTCCCGCCCGGAGCTGCTGATGGGCTGGCATCCAGAGTCTTGCAGAGCGGCTCGGGAGGCGGGAGCCTGGCTCGCGCCCGGGCCTCAGCTAACTATGGAACCCCGAGGGAGGGCAGATGGGCTTTGGGATGGGCCCGTAGCCTCCGGGGTCCCGGAAGCAGCCGGATGGGACTCGTCCAGCACACTAGCCACCATTTTCATTGTCCGGGCGCTGGGAAAATGCCCCCATGACCAGAGGACCAGCAAAACCAGTTCGAGCTCAGGTAGGCGGCGCTTGGCGCGTGGCCACTAGGATGGTGAAGCGATGATGTTTTTTGGTACACTGCATTCCGCGAACAGCAGGAGGGTTTGCTGAGAGGGAGATATACAGAGGAGGGAGATGACATATAGAGCCCGCCGGGTGGTTGGGATTCGGGAGGGGAAGGGAGACGGGACGTTGGTGATGGGAGATGGGTTCGGTGGAGGGTGCATGTTGGAACCCTGTGGAGCCAGGACTCTACATGAGCATCCTTCAATTAAAAAAAAGGAGAAAATGTGGAAAAAATAAATAAATAAATGATTGTCTGCAGGGCTAGCCACAATGTGTAAAAGAAGAGGGAGAGAGATGCAGAGATAGAAAGAAAGAGAGGAAGCAGGGCTATCGGCTATTAAGACAGCCTGGGGTGGGAGTGGGAGGGGGGGGGGGGGGTACATTGGTGGTGGAATTGGGGTACTGGTGGAGGGATGGGTGCTGGAATACTGTATTACCAAGAACCAATTGCACCTTTGTAATTGTATGTCTCACGGTGGTATAATAAAGAATTTAAAAAAAAAAAAGAATGCTTCCATCATATGCTAATCTACTGGAACATATATTGTGCACTCTTGACAGTGCACATAATATATAGAATTCCATTTTAAGGAATAAAATTATTATTTTGAATGCTCATAACACAATTTTATAGACAAAAATTCATGTGAAGCTTTAAAGCTCATTCTAAAGCAACTGGTAAGTTTGGTTATACTCCAGATAGAGCGGTCTCTTGCAACACAAAGTAAAACAAACTTTTGACAAGTGCTCATCTTCAGCCATTTAAGAATCCTTTAGCTAATAGCCCAAGAGTTAAGCAGTTTCATAAGGTGAGAGCATCTAGCAATTATCTTTTCTTCCTTGACCTTTAGAAACTCTCTAGTCCTGCTATTGCTTAAATACTTTATTCTATGTGAAGTCACCACAAAATATTAAGTCATATTGGCCAATATTTTTCATTGTAATACTAATAGAATGAGGCAGAAAGTGGAGTGAACAATGAAACTTATTTGGGAGGTAGAATTTTAGTATTTTCAATTCCGAGTGCATAGACCATGAAGCTCTTGAACAATGTTCTGACAATGTCTGGGATGTATGAGCTAAAAAAGAAAAAAGACAAAGCTTAAAAAAGTTATTTTGAAGATGTATGATTAGTACTAGCAAGCAAATTCCAATGTTGGTATGTACAAAAAATTACTAAGCTAACATAGGTTAGGAAATTACCTGAATTTCATTATGTACTGATAAAATGTTGATTTTCAAGGAAAACTGTGACATTGTGGGTGGCAAAAATTTGGTATAGACATTCATAATTCCATCTCCCTAATGGTATTTCATCATTGACATAACGAATTCTCTTTTATATTTTCTAGTGCACATTTCTATCTGAAAGATATAACTGCTATTTATGATAGCACATATATATATATGTATATATAGGCTTAGTCAAACCTATGCATATAAATTATATATATGTATATATAATATATATGTATATATGTATATCCCTCAACCCATATGTTTTGAGGCATTTTTTAATTTAAAGAAATAAAATTTTCACTAGATAAAATACAAAATATGTTCATTATTTTATATTTAATTTTTAATTAAGAAGACATATCCTTTACTTATTTATTTTTAATTGAATGACTATGATTTAAAGTTAAAGGCTGATCGTGATGGGGTTTCATCATATAATGTTCCAAACCCATAAAAGCTATATTTATTTATAAATACGGTGTTGTTGCTCTATTAATGCTAGGGATTTAATGGGATATGTCAGGTGAAAGACAAATGTCCCGCCTGTCTACTATGCTATCTATCCAGTGCTGGAATTCTCAATTATTCAAGCAATGACAACAGATTCCAGCTTTCTTCTGTTGTGGAACATTAGCATCGTGCAAAGCATTATTGTGTGAATGACAGCTTCTCTTAGAGATGTAGAGTGTAGGAGTCTCACTCAGGCACTAAATGCTGAGGTGGAGAAAATGTACCTGCAGGCAGGGAATGAGTGTGGCAGAGCGGTAATATCTTCCCTTGGCCTTTCTCTACACAGCTGCTGTTTACCTGCCTGGCAGGAAAGCCTCCACTCCGCCGAGTGCTGAGATAGCGCTACAGTGGGAACAGTGGATGCTGTGATGATATTTTTTTGTAGTGAGTTCTATTGTAGCACTAGCCAGGAAGTTCAACACACACTGGGGCCCCAAGTACTGGCTGCACCTCTAAGCTCACCCTAGAAGGCTAATACTGCCCGTCTCATCCAGAACATTCTGAGCTTTGCATCTAGTACTGAGCTAAGTCTTGCTTGTACCCAATGTTGTGTCTTATGACAGGCAATTATGTTGTGTCTTATGACAGCAGGCCTTGAGAGCTTCGTGGCTTTGTGATCTGCCCACTTTATGATATATCATTCAACTCCATTTTGCTCACATACATTACTACAAATGATTTGCTGACTTAATACAAGTTGCCATTAAATGCCATAGATCTAGGAAGGGGCTGCAGGGAACTGGAGGTGCTCTAGAAACTAATTTTAAAGATAGGGAGTTGGGCAACAATGCTTTTGAGTTTGGGAATGGATTGTTCTCTAGTCCTGCTGTAGTTGGGGCAGTTTTTTTTTTAATCAAACCTTCGTTAGCTTTACCTAAACAGAGGATATAGATAAGGCAAGACTAGACAAAACATGCTGAAATTGTAAAATTAGAACACCTTACTTTATGTTGCTACATTGCTGATAATTTGTTATGTGAATGTAGAAAAATATATATGCACATCCATCTTATTCAGGGAAAAATTAAGATATAGCTTTCTAACAAGTATGCAGTCTCTATCCTTAATAGTGGGTCTCAGGGAAGGAAAATAATGGTTTGAAAGAAGTAATCAACACCTTATTTTCTATCAATTCGAGACCAAATAAGAGACATCCCAGAAAATAAACCTGAGAGAAATGACATATCATCAGCTTGTAGAAGAGAATAAACTGGAGGCAGCTATAAAGGCTAATTGACAGATCATTTCTCACCGTGGTAAGGAATTAGTCTCAGAGGCAGAGGAGCCTGAATTTCCCTCAGTGAGGGACGTCACTAGTGTTAGACAGCCTGTTCAGAGTTTGATTAGCAATTACCCATTCTCATGCTCACCGTGGCCCTGAGGTAACAGGAGTGAGTGAGGGATGGTAAGAATAAATGCTTTCACAGTTGTTCTACAAACAGGCAGTGCCATTGCCTGGGGTGGGGAGGGTGTGCCTTTGCCTTCCTGCCAAGCCAAATAGTTTCCCTGTGGGGTGGGTGCCAGGCTGCTCTTTCTTCTTTTTGAAATTCATTCAGAAAAAGTAATTTTTTGGGAATTTCAGAAGTGAGCTTGTGAAGTCAAATGGATCCTATACTTTAAAGACAATACAAAATAAGTCTGGATTTCATGTGCTTGAAGCACATGATTTGCCACCTGGTTGTTTTAGCAATGAACGGTAAGGTCTCTGGGGAAGCACGAATGCCTACATTGCAAGGATAAAATTTCTCTAGAAAAGGGATGAATGGTTTTCTTCATGTTGAGAATAATAAACTATGTATGTAAGATTGGAGAAGATTTGTACAAAGATGCCATCAACA
Organism: Cryptotis parvus; assembly: GCA_021461705.1. NCBI lineage: Eukaryota > Metazoa > Chordata > Mammalia > Eulipotyphla > Soricidae > Cryptotis > Cryptotis parvus. The sequence goes on along the minus strand of JAJIBD010025905.1, from coordinate 132,780 downwards.
CTAAATATCAAGGGATGTTACTGGATCAAGAAGTCATTATGACACCCCAAATACACATGCTGTCTTCATTGACATCGGAAGGGTTTGGAAAAGGTAAAATTTGGCTGCACGTGTGCATTCAAACTGTGAAATACAGCACTAATCGAAGCATGTAACCCAAACTATAATAATTACACCTAAAAATTAATTTGTTCGTTTGAGGTTTTGGAGGGAACCTTTGGATCTTGGCAGAGGGACATTGACATTGGTGGCGGATTAGGGGCTGGAACACTTTATGCCGGAAACTCTATTGTTAATATATTTGTAAAAATAAAAGAAAAAATGGCTATCAGAAGGCATCAGCCTTTGTTATAAGTGCACTTAATTATATAGTAGTCTGTTTACTATCTGCTCCAGGCTTAGTCGTATAATACACTGTGAAACATGGGAGGCATACATAAGTGCTTTCTGAGTCAAATGTGCTTCCTAACTCCTATTAGCTCTATGCCCTCATTCTTCGCAGTGTGCAGATGAAAGTGATTCTAGACAGAAAACAACCACCAGGTTGAAAAGAGCAACTTGATTATGTGAAAGACAGGAATGCATTTGTTTATGGTTCTTGTTGTTCCTTGTGTGGTTCGCACTCAGTGGACACTCCCCACAGTGACCAGAAAGCCATGCCATAATAAAGAATGAAGTCAGCCCTTGCACATAGAGGGAATGTGCTCTTTGAAATATCTGTCTTGACGTATATCCCTGTTGGAGGAGAGAAATGTATTAGCAAAAATCAATGGAAACAGTATTATTGGAAAATAAATGTGCTTTGGGTTAGAGATGTGGAGTTATCTTTGGATATATTTACTGGAAAATTTCTATGAAGTCTAGACAACCACAGTCTTAATTTTTTTGGCTGATATACTAAAATCTCTGAGGAAGTTTATCAGTGCCCTAAATTTATTACTATGAGAGTCAATTTTGAATAAGTGAAACAGAATATAAAAAGGTGTAGAAATTTTTACTTTCATCACAGTGCAGATTTGATTATAAGCATCTGGGATACAACTCTTTAACCTCTTGAAAGCAATTTTTGTCACATCTGACCAGATTGTACACCAATTGGAGTGTGAGTAATACGTAAATTAAGCCTCTATTTTGTCAGATCCTACTACCAGCCACTATTTTAGGACTTCGATGTTTCCTTCACAGCAGCACCTCTGTAAAAATAGATTTGCTTTTAAGCCAGCTGGATCTTATACAGGAATAAATTTCAGATGGGCAAGAAAACAGCTGGAATATCATTTTTCCTCTGTGAGATGCCAGGGAAGATGTATGGTTTGGTGTCAGACAACCCTGGAAGGTGTTAAATACCAGATGCCTAGAGATTTTTTTTTAACAACACAAGGTAGTGAAATAATACTAATATAGTAAGCCTGAACTTTTCTTTACCTTCAAAAGTAAAAAGTTTGAATGATGTTCAACTAACTTTTTTGTTTTTCTTCATTAAAGAATAAAATGTATTTTTTAAAATAATTAGAATTCTTAAGTGTGATGCATAATTGAAAACACAATGGTTAAAACTTGTATCCTAAGTCATAATGACACTCTCAGACCCTTTCCCCAAATCTATTCCCAACATGCTTCTAAAAGTAAGCACAATTTGACTTCTTTTTCCACTTTTCTAACATCATCAGTTTTTTCTTGCTTTTGAATTTATGTAATTGATATTTTATGATAATTCTGGAATAGATAGATCATACGCCAGTTCTAGTTCCAGTTTTCTCTGGCACTAAAATGCAATTTTCCATAGTGTCTGTACCAATTTACATTACCACCAAAGTTCTAAACATTTCATTTTTTTTCTATATCCTGTACAACACAAGTTACTACTTGACTCTTTGATAATAACCATTATACAGCTGTAAGATGTTATCTCATTGTGCTTTGATTTGCATTGTCCTCACTGTTTGTGGTTTATTTAAACACTTGGATATCTTTCATTTTTGTTTCTCAACTCAAAAATTAAATTTTCTAATTATCCAGCAAATAGGTGAAATTCCACAATGATAGAACATGACACAAAAGTGTTTCACTTCCCCAATCCCAGGTAGTTGAAAACTATATATCTTTATTTTTGCTCAACTTTAATAGCCTAGATGATGACTTCTACTTGTGAAATTGATATCATTTTTACTGTTTTATCATAACCTCTAAATATATGTATTGCAATCCACAATGTGTAAGAGAAGGAAGAGAGAACAAGAGAGAGAGAGAAAAAGAGAGTAAAGAGATAAAGAACCTGCCATAGAGACAGGCTAGGGAATGGGGGAGGGAATCGGGGACATCGGTGGTGGAAAATGGGCACTGGTGGAGGGATAGGTGCTGGAACACTGTATGAACCAAACCCAAACAAGAACATCTTTGCAACTGTATATCTCACGGTTGTATAATAAAATATTTAAAACATTAGCATTCACCCCTTTTATAACTAATAACTCATATTCAACAGTAAAGTACCTTTAACTATAATGTCTATTATTTTGTCCAATAGACTCTGAAGAAGTTACAAGAGGATATATTGATTGTATTTATTTATTTTTTAATTTTTGGTATTCATGGTTTATCTCTGTGCTTAAGGCTGACTACAGTAATGAGCACATATGCATGTGTTTGTCAGGGATCAAACCAGGGTTGATGGTAATCAAAGCAACTCTTATAACTACCATAATAATCCCACCCTGAATAAAATATTTTGAAAAAGATTTTCTTTTATTTTCAATTATTTTTAGACATTATCACTGTATCACTGTCTTCCCATTCATCATCAATTTGCTCGATCGGGCACCACTAACATCTCCATATGTCCTGTCTCACGCAAGTAGAGCCCAAGGGCACCTGCTTGCTCCAGGAACATAAAGAGCCTCAAACCATTCCATCAGGTCATGGGAATGAGGTCTATAATTGTTACTGGTATTTGGCATATCAAATATGACACGGGTAGTTTGCCAGGCTCTGCCGTGCGGGTAGCATACTCTTGTAGTCATCTCTAAATCCAGCATTTATTGATGAACCACGTGGCTGCAAGTGGCCACGCGAGCCGGGCTGTGATAGGCTGGTCTGCTGGGTGGAGTTCTGATGGAACATGCAAAGATGTTCTTGATGCCTGGGTTGAAGCTCATGGAAAACTTTTAGACATGATTTACAACATAGTTGCAACAGGTTTTCAGTCACGCCAGGCTTTGCTCCTCCATTCCCACGGCCCCCATCCTACCACTCATCCTCTGCCATTGACCCAAGCTCCCTCACAAGCTGCCCTGACTTCTGGACAATCACATTTTAATGCTTATTTATTGTAGCTTATTGCTTATTTATTATGCTTATTTATATAGTTAAATTGCTTATTTATTATTATTTAATGCTTATTTATTGTAGCCCCGCTAAGGATATAGTGTTCTAGTTATATTTATCTTGCCTCTACAACACAATGACAACCAGAGCCTTGGTGTCGCCCCTTCGTTATTTCCAGCCTCTTGGTAATGTCTCTGTTTTCCCTTTCTCTCCTTTCATTTTTCTTCTGTAAGATAAAGGCAATGTTTAGAACACCTATAATACTAGCCATTCCGTAGGCAAAGTATTCACTGTCCTTGTCCTTCTCACTTCACTTGCTATAAGATCTGTATTCTGAAAAATATATTAATTATCCTGGTTGATTATTTTAAAATGTCAATAAAATGCATTAAATTATTATGTTTTTGTCTGTACTAAAGATAAAACCTAAATGGAATACTTTATAATAGAGATTACTTACAGCTGTATAACATATATAAATGGAATACATTATAAGAGAGATTACCTGTATCTGTATCATATATATATATATATTCCAAAGTGTTAACTATACTTTAGTGTCAGTAATTTCATAGTTTGAATGGGCTTTTTTGCTGTTTTTTTTTTTATTTAGGGCCACATCTGACACTGCTCAGGGCTTATTCTTGGCCTTGTACACAGAAAGTATTCCTTGTAGTGCCCAAGGGACCATACGAGATGTAGATTAAGCCTTGGTTTGAACTGTGCTTACCTTGCAGAGCAGCATGCAAGGCAAGCACCCTACCTGGTGTATTATACTAACTCTAAATAAATTTGAGTGAGACTTTAGGGCCAGTACTAGCAGAGCAAAACTTATATAACATGGAACTTCCAAATTCAATATATATGAATTAAGAAAGTTATAGGCACTTTGAAAATGATTCATAATATAAATGTTTTAAAGTTGAAAGAGTAAGTCCAGATGTCATGTCATCACAATACATCCAAAATCAGTTCTTAGATTAAAAAATCCTAAGAAGTGATTGGGCAATGTCCCTTTATAGTATGGCTTAGGCTGTTTTCACTTCACTAAGGTGAAGAATGGCAAAAACAATAATTAAAAATTATACAGAAAAATTATTTTGGTAACTGGAATTCTTTATATTAATCTTGGATTTTAGTATATGAAATCAAATACTTCACTGTTTTTAACAGTAACAGGTAAAATACTCATTGAGAGGAAAAAGATTACTTGCATGTGATTCCCTGTGAATGAAAAAATACACATGATCTCTAACATGGCACTGTTCTTAGCAGTATAGCAACCTAATTCGTTACCTAGTGTTATTTTTAAAATATGAGGATTTCTATATAGAAATCCTTAGAAAAAAATAGCAGATTTTACTGTTATCACTGTCTTCCTGTTCACCATCGATTTTCTTTTGCAGGCTCCAGTAACATCTTCCTATGTCCTGTCAAATGCTAGTAGAGCCAAAGGGCATTTGCTTGCTCCAGGAACATAAAGAGCCTCAAACCATTCCATCAGGTCTTTGGAATGAGGTCTAGAATTGTTACTGGCAATTGGTATATCAAATACGACCCACGTAGCTTGCCAGGCTCTGCTGTGCGGGTGGCATACTCTTGTAGTCACCTCTGATCTCCAGTATTTAATGATGAACTGCCTGCCGTGGTGAGCCGGGCTGTGATAGGCTCTTCTGCTGCGTGAAGTTCTGACGGGAGGGAAGTCCAGATGTGAAAAATGGTGGCCCTCATGGAGTGGGGGATGTCATCTGGCTTCTTGTGAGGGTCTGCTGGGGTGGCAGGCCAGGGCTAGAACCTGCCATGCCTCCAGGGTGCCTCTTGAGCGGTTGGGCACAGGGAGAGCCTGTAATAGCTCTGCCCTATGTCTGTAAAAATCTATGTCATACTATCTTAATCTAAACAGGTAGTTCTCAAAAATACTAAATTTGAAAAGCAATGCTTATGTTATACTAATTAAGAAAAACATTAAAAAATGTTAATATTTAGCCTGACCTTACAGCTAGTAAATAACAAAGAAAATGGAAACAGTTTTCTTTTTTTTATCAGAAACAAAGTTTGTTTCTTTTTTATCAAAAACTCTTGTATCTTTTGTTCACCAATTCATTAACTAGTTCTATGACAAGTCTAATCTCTTCCAATTCACCTGGGCTTTGTCTTCACCAAACCCATCACTTCATTGATTTTCCTACCTTGTCCTTAATGAACACATTTCATTTCTCTTCTCTCTCTGAATGGAGCCATGGTGAATAAATTTAACTATTCTTAGTGCTATCTTAAATTCACTTACTTGTGTCTATGCTGTATCTTACTAGCAAATCTCCCAAATCAGATGTGAGTAAGTATCGATTACTGTTGTGAAGACAAAAAGATTATAACTTTCAGCAATGATATAGTTGTCACTTCCATCAACTGAATCCCAAGAAGATCAATCACTTCATAACTGGCTTTCTTTTTAATTATTAGAATTTTTACTAAAATATTATGCACCATCCTGACACTACTACCACCTTCCCTTATTTCAATTCGTGGCTTGCACTTTGTTTCTCAGTTGATTACACACAATACAGGGCCACCACCTTCAAGTTGCCCCACTAAGTACCGATTACCATTGAAAGAAATTGTCAGCTAACTACATGCTATTTCTCTTTTGAAATAAAAGAACTCTATGAATTCTCTATATTCAGATATATTGAAAATTAAACCAATATATCTTATTTTTTCAGTAACATTGGTTGCTTGAGCCTAATAATACAAAAATGAATCTAAAATCACTGATCACTTGAATCCCGTTATTCATCGATTTGCTCGAGCGGCGCCAGTAACATTACCATTGTTCCCTATCAGGTGCCAATGTAGCCCAATTGCATCTGGTTGATTCAGGAATATGAAGAAACTCAAACCGTTCCTTCAGGGTCTTTACAAGGAAGTCTGACCATCTTGTAGGTGGGCAGCCACATGATCTTTTGACATCCCGTGGGATCCAGTCGGTAATGGCTCTAGTCCAGCGGTTGTCTCCAAATCGCATTACATGTACAGCCCATCTGATTTTCAATGCCTTGGCAAACGAGACAGCGCCCCTGATTCTGGAATAGCGACAGAGGTCAGAACTCGGATTCCTTCTCTCACTTGAGTGAGGCATGATATTCCAAGCATAGCTCTTTCGATTCCTCTTTGGGAGACCTGAATAGCATTCTCATCCTGCTTTTGTAGGGCCCAGGTCTCTGAGGCGTATGTTAATGCAGGGAGAACAGTGGAGTCAAAGAGATGTGCCCGGAGCAAGAGGTTCTTTGTCCTTTTAGCTATATCTTTGATGCCTTTGAAGGCATTCCATGCCGCCTCTCTTCCTCCTGTGCAGCTCAGGTTTTAGGTCGTTCATCATGTTGATTTCTTGACCTAGGTACATATAACTGCTGTATTCAGAGATGCTTGTTCCATTGAGAGTGAATGGGGCCTCTGGAACTAGATCATTCTTCATAAACGTTGTTTCCTTTAGATTCAGCTGTAGACCTATCTTTCCACATTCTCGCTTGAAGTCAGCCAACATTTGTGCCACTTGGCTAATGTTTGGTGTTATTAGAACAATGTCATCAGCGAAGCGGAGGTGGTGTAGTTGCCGACCATCTATCTTCACTCCCATTCCTTCCCATTCTAATTGTTGCATGATGTTCTCGAGGGTGGCACTGAAGAGTTTTGGTGAAATGGTATCGCCCTGTCTAATCCCTCTTTTCACATTAATGATCACTTCTTTGTAGAATGGTGAGATCCTGGTGGTGAATCCGTAATACAGCTCACGAAGGATCTTGATGTATTGGGTTTGAACACCCTGTTTGGCTAGGGCGTTGATGACTGCTTCAGTCTCTAGAGAATCAAAGGCTTTCTGTAAATCAATGAAAGTGAGACAGAGCGGCGCCTTGTACTCCCTACAAACCTCGATGAGCTTGGTTACTGTGTGGATATGGTCGATTGTGCTGAATCCTTTCTGGAAGCCTGCTTGCTCGCATGGTTGTCCTTCACTAGTGTTCTGCTAATCCTGTTCAGGATGACTCGTGTAAACAGCTTGTAGATGACGGACAACAGGCAGATGGGACAATAGTTGCCAATGTCGTGAATGTTTCTCTTCTTGAACAGAACTGTCCTGCTGGTTTTCCATTGGGAGGGCACCTTGCATTCGGACAGGTAGCGTGTGAAGAGCCAAGCTAGTGTATTGATGATACACGTGTGAAGAGTCGAGCTAGTGTATTTCTATCTTCATTGTCTATGTACCAACCTCCACATAAGAAGATGAAATTGAGAAATTCTACATGGAATTGGAGGATTTCTATAAAATGATCACACCTTTTACAAGATCATAGTCGGTTATTTTAATGCCAAGATAGGACCAAGAAGATCGCCTGAAGAACTCCACATCGGGACCCATGGCCTAGAATGGAACGAACAGGGTGAGAGACTATCTGAGTTCATCATGTCCACCAAGACCATTCATGGGAACTCACAGTTCCAGAAGCTGAAGTGAAACGTGGGGCATGGGAATCTCCTGGCGGACAGTTCCACAATGAAATAGACCACATCATCTTCAATGGACGGTTTTGTCTGACCGATGTAGCTGTCGCCTCCAAATTCCAAACAGCATCAGACCACTGTCTCCTTCATGCAAAATTCTACTTACCGCAAAGGTGAGTAAAGGCTGCAAAGTTTAAGAAGAGAACTCCCAGAACAACCACCAATTGGGAACTCTTTGGCACCATCGCAGCAACATGGGAAGATACCATCATTGACGACATCGATGAAGTATACAACTGACTGGTTCAGCACCTCCATGATTGTGCGAAGAATGCCGAGAGAGAGAAAGACACAAAGGGACGCTTGTCTTCAGAAACTCTCGAGCTCATTCGCCAACGTGGCAAGGCGCGAGCCTCAGGAGACCAAATGCTAACGTCCAAGCTTGCTAAACGGTGCAGAGAAGCGATAAAAGAAGATCTCAAAGACAGAAGAGCAGAAATACTGGAAGATGCAGCAGAAGCCAGGAAAAGCATTCGCAGTGCCCCCCTGTCCTTTGCCAACTATAAGACCAAGATGACTGCCCTCCGACGCCCTGATGGATCTATCACATCTTCCAGAAAGGCAATGGAGAAGATTATCCATAACTTCTACTCAATTCTCTTTGATAGGCACATCTACCTGCCGACATACCAAATTCCACAGGATGGATATGTCATTCCCAACGTTCTCCCTTCAGAAATCCGACAGCCATCCTGTCGGTAAAGAAGGGAACAGCACCAGGCCCAGACAAAATCAGACCCGAACACCTGAAGAATCTGCCATCGGTACTCATCAATACACTAGCTCGGCTCTTCACACGAATCTAAAATATATTACCAATATTTATACAATGGTTTATCACATGGAGAATCAATAAAATATTTATTCAATGGTTTGGGACTCAGACACACAGGGCAGAACTGCTAGCAGCTCTCCCTGTGCTTAGCTGATCATGAGACACCAGGGAGGGAAGGCAAGTTATAGCCCTGGCCCACCATCAGAGCAGAGCCTCTCAAGAAGCCAGAGGAACCTTCATACCATGAGGGGTGCCATTTTCAAATTCCAGACTCTACAGCTTGTCAGAGCTCCACCCAAGAGAAAAGCCTGTCTCTCCCCATTTTCAGCTCATCAGTAAATGCATGAGATGAGACTCTACTACTTAGAGTATACCATGCGCGCAGCAGAGACTGGCAAGCTATCCTTGTCATATTTGATATGCCAAAAACCAGTAGCAATTATAGACCTCATTTCCATGACCTGAAGGAATGGTGAGGCTCTTCCTGTTCCTGGAATGAGCAGATGCCCTTGGGCTACCCTATCTCACAACAGGATGTATTAGATGTTACTAATATGATGCAAATCGATGAACAACGGGAATATAAGTGATACAAGTGATACAATGTTTTCAGAAAATGAGTTATTTCTTTAGTATTCTAGGTCAGCTAATTACTGTGATTTACCTAAACTACTAAGATTTAAAACTCTAAACTACATTGAAACAATTTGGTTGTCATCTCACTCTTATACAGATTTAATTTATTGTATTTCCAATGTGTAAACTTAATTTTCTATTAATATAAAATTTTGAATTTATGTTTTAATAAGTAAAAAATCTATATGTTGTATATTACCTTGTGATTTATATATTTTTAATGTAGCATTAGAACTTGCTTTCCAATTTACACATGAAACTATCTCAGTAATCTCTGTATAGATTGTTACAGGCTATACATGACAATACTCTCATTTTCCACAATATCTACTTACTTTAATCTTTGTGCTTCTTAATATATTATCCTCCACCATGGCATTTCTTATGCTCTCCAGGAGTTATTGTGTTCAAGTCCCATTACATGTCTGTATATAAAATTTTAGCAGATTACAAGCATGTATTACTTTCCTTTGAAACTCAGCCTCTTAGCATTAAATAGAAAAGTAAATAATGAAGTAACATAAAAGGCTCAAATAGAAAATTAAAGAATGTCTAAAAGAGAACTATATTGTTTCACTACAGCTTCCCAGTACCTCTGCATCTGCCCTGGATTGCCTCCTCCAGGTCACTTCGTAGATAGGAGGGTAGTTTAAATATGGCAGTTTATCTGACCATGTATTCTGTACTGGCTGGTATAAATATTCTCTCATGTTACCACAATCATCGTGGGACTAGCTAGATCTTACCAGCATATTTGCTTGCCACGTTGGATCTCTAAGTAATTAGACCAGACAAAAATGTTGTTTGCCTCCAAGCAAGCAAGCATGGCTCCCTGATATCTCAAAGGCAACTAAAATACAAAACTACCATGAAGTAAAGATGAGACTCTTGTGTAGGCTTAGAGAAATATTTAACTGTCTTTAGTATTAGTCTTTGGTTACAGATGCATGCCATCTCAGAAACCCCTACTCTCTACCCTACAGAGGCATTTCCTAGGCAAATCTTAAGTTGGTGACATTAACATCTAAAAGGGCATAGGAGAGGTCCTGGGAGAAATTACCTGAGGGCATTTGACCCTGCTGGCTTCCCATAATAGTGGGAGGTCTGACTTGCAGGGAGATCAAACTAACCTGCTTTCTTTCTGTGCTGTCTCTCTTTCTCTCTTTTGGGTCTCGCTCTCTTTTGGGGGGTTGCTCTCTTCCCGTTTCTGCTGGAGCCTTGTCTTTGGCTCCTCTCTACAGGGCCTTGACACGTGGTGGCTGCCATCTTGGCCTACACATGGCCAGGGTCCTAGCCATGAATCCTAAGCACAGGGTTTGTCCTATTGCTGATTTGTATGCCTGAACCTGTGATAAGTAAAGCATTTTAAAACCTCACCGGATTCCTGCATCTTTCTGCATCCACTGGCCTCTGATCCCCTGGGGCAGAAAGGGATCCCGGACCCTGCTCCCAGATTTTGTGGGGGACACTGCAGGATTTCCCGCACTATATAGATCCCCCTTTTTTTTTTGCTTTTTTCTGTCACACTCAGCAATGCTCAGGGATTTCTCCTGCTCTGCACTCAGGAATTACTCCTGGCGGTGCTCGGGGACCATATGGGATGCCAGGGATCGAACCCAGGCTGGCATGGGCCAGCCGCATGCAGGGCAAATGCCCTACCTGCTGGACTATCACTCCAGCCCCTAGATTCACCTTTTATTAGAGAATAGAATTATCTCCTTTAGGAGAATATAGTGGGCAAGTGAGAATTTAACTAATTTTTTTGCTATTGAAAAATTTTCAAATTCAAAATCCACAATTTTAGAAATGCATATATAGGGTTAAGAATTATAACTGGTTCCAAATCATGACCTATAGCTTTTTCCTGAAAACAAATATTGAAATGTTCCAGTTACTTTGGAATAGAAGACAATGAGAGCAAGTGATTTTTTTTTGAAAATGCTTAAATGTTGCTTTATAGAAAGATGGTTCTATAATTTATTTTCCTTTTCAAGAAAGTAGTGTTAAATTGCAGCATAATAGCTCAGCATGGAGACCTCTCAATGGTGAGTTTGACCAGAGGTTATGTAGTGTCAAAGCTCCCAGAGCAGATGGATGACTCAGTTCCTATTAGAAATCAGAGAAATGTTGAATATAAATAAATTTTATAAGATTTTTTTTTATTCCAAAGGGCTGATGATATGTGTTCTATTAAAAAAAACTAAAACATTTTCCAAGTCAGCTTTTTTTTGCAGAACTCTGATCAATGACCTACCAAAAGAGCTTGACTGATTTTTATGTATGTTTCCTTATTTGCTTTTTTTTTGGGGGCGCACATTTGATAGTTCTCAGAGCTTACTACTGGATAAATGCATAGTGCTCACTTCAGGCAGTATTGCGGCAATGGTGTGGGTGTCAGAATTTCAACTGTCATCTATTTTCTCCAAAGAGGGCTTACATATTTTGCTATTACAATTAGTTGCTACTTCATGCATGTGAATTTTCACTAAAGTATATGTTTTGTGCATTTGGAAATTAATTGCATAGTGTGTGTGTGAAAGAGAGAGAGAGAGAGAGAGTAAAAAAATACATCTGGAAAGGAGTTTAGTATTGTATAAAATTACTGCCCTTTGAGGTGTTGCAGGTGTGGCTGCAGTGCCCAACTTCATTGGCAGGTGGCAGACAGGAGACAGGCTTGTCTACACCCAGGGCTCTGCCCCGTGGTTGACGGTCTGACATAGAAAAGACTGCCCCCCGGGATGAACCCAGAGCCACAGCAGAGCCTGGCAAGCTACCCGTGGTATATTCAATATGCCAAAAATGGTAACAATAATGGACCTCCTTCCCATTGAATGGAGACGTTACTGTTGCCCACTGGAACAAACTGATGAACAACAGGAAGACAAATGATAAGTTGTCGGGCGCGCTGCCGGGGTCCCCGACAGTGCCGGGAAGCGAAGTTCCCTTCTACCTCTGAAGCCGGCGAGGAATGGATGAAAACTCAGGAATCCGATGCAGTTTTAAAAGGCTTTACTTATCACAGGTTCAGGCATACAAATCAGCAAAAGGAAAAGCCCAGTGCTTAGGATTCCAGGCTAGAACCCCAGCCACGTGTAGGCCAAGATGGCGGCCACCACGTGTAAAGGCCCTGTAAAAGGAGAAGACAAGACTCCCAAGAAGGGTGAGCGCTCACAAACAGAGAGCCCAAAAAGAAGCCTCGAGAGAGAAAGCAGGCTAGTTTTATACCCCTGTAACTCAGACCTTCCTCCCACTGTTATGGAAAGCAGGGAGGGTCAAATGCCCTTAGGTAATCCCTCCCTGCACCTCACCTAGGCCCTTTAGTATGCTAATGTTTTGAGCCAAGATATGCCTGGAAATGCCTTTATAGGGTAGAGAAGGGGGTTTCTGAGATGGCATGTCTCTGTACCAAAGACTAATACTAATGCCAGTTAAATATTTCTCCAAGCCTTCACAAGTCTCTTCTACTTCATTGTAGTTTTGTATTTTAGTTGCCTTTGAGTATATCAGGGAGCCATGCTTGTTTGCTTGGAAGCAAACAGCATTTCTCTCTGGTCTAATTACTTAGGTGTCCTACGTGGCCAGGCTAATATGCTGGTAAGATCTAGCTAGTCCCACGATGATTGTGGTAGCATGGGAGAATATTTATACCAGCTAGTACAGCATACATGGTCAGATAAACTGCCATATTTATTCTACCCCATTATCTACGAAGTGATTTGCAGGTGACAATTTAGAGCAGATGCAGTGGCCCTTAGAGGAGTCCTGCAACAATAAGTGACAAGTAATTGTATAAAATATGTGGTCATTTGTTACTTGTCTTCCCATTTTTCATCGATTTGCTCTAGTGGGCACCAGTAATGTCTCCATTCGTTGGGAATGAGGTCCATTATTGTTACTGTTTTTGACATAACGAATACACCAAAGTAGCTTGCCAGGCTCTGCCGTGGTTTTGGGTTCATCCCAGGGGGCCCAGTCTTTTTCTATGTCAGACGATCAACCACCCCGGGATCACAGGGCAGAACCCTGGTGCCAAACATTAATAAACAAAATTTTAATATTTGGAAAAAGATTAAAATTTAGTAAGTTCTTGAGACCGGAGCGATAGTCCAGCGGGTAGGGCGTTTGCCTTGCATCGCGGCCAGCCTGTGCCAACCCAGGTGCGATCCCTGGCATCCCATATGGTCCCCCAAGCACCTCTAGGAGTAATTACTGAGTGCAGCGCCAGGAGAAACCCCTGAGCATTGCTGGGTGTGACCCAAAAGGAAAAAAAAATTAGTAAGTTCTTTTTGTAAAAACGTTCCTTTCTATTTTATAATGCAAGCTTTTTTATATAGTTAACTCAGACAAACATAAGATAGAAATGAAGCCTCCAAAACTTGTTTTTAAAACAAATAAAAAGGAGTTTTTATTATACAATATTGTTGATTGCATTTTATCTATTATAACTTTTATTATTAAAATTTTACTAATAAAATTTTACTAATAAAGGATAAATTTTATTGCAGCTATTTTAATTCATAGAGACATGTATATATGTTTTTCACTTTTATATGGTAATTATTAATATTACTAATTTTACTTTTTGTAGATTTGTCTGAAGATTCTTAAACTTATGTATCTAAGCAACAAAATCTCAATTGTTCTGTGATCTTACACAAAGCTTTACTGAACCATAGGAAAATGTACTTGAATTTCTTTTTAACATAGATTAAATACATGGAAAAATAAAGACGATAATATTGACTGTTTATTGTCATTGTCTTTGTAAGTATATAACTTGTATATACTTTTAACAAGAATCATAAATATCATGTATAAGAATTGTTTTATATATAGTCACCATGTCATAGGTGAGGGAACTTAATATTCTATAGGTTAGGTGATCTAATTGACATCCAGTAAGCTACAGAAACAAGAATAAACTATGGCTAAGTGACTGAGCTGTCCTCAGTCCCTGACTGTCAGTGCTGGCTGCCTCATTCTACCTTTTCCTGATTCCTTGTTCAGATTCAGAAGAGACTCATTCAAGGCCTCGGCATTAGTATGATTATGCCCAATTTTACTAAAATAGATGAGAGAAGTCGTGCTTCATAGCTCACATATTAATTTATTTATTTCAGAATTTCCAAGTATCCCCCTTACACCAGGGCTCTTTCTGCGAAATCGGTGCAGAAATTTAGCTGGGTTGACTGTGATCTATTTCTCTGGCCACGGCACTATGCCACTTGATGTGAAGAAAAGAAGCTCTACTGAGTAGCCATTGTGTTTCTGTACCCTGCCTATCAAAAACCATTTGTTTCTGGATAGGAGTTAGATTTAAAATTAAGCCCTGAAATTCCTTCCTGAGATTGGAAATGGTTATTTAACAAACCTAGTTGCCAGACCATTTGTGTATGGCCAGAACTATTAAAACACATCCCTTCTATTGGGCTTCCACAATATACTTATTGAAGTTTAGGAAAAATTTTCCAACCCTTAGAGTGAAGGAATAATGAATAATTGCACAAATTCCAACAGATATTCAAATTCGATTATGGTTTTGACATATGAACTAGTATCAAGGGAGAGGAAAAACAAACACACAACAGACCAGCACAGAAAACACTTCACACTACTGTTCAATGAAAGCATACCAATCATCGAACCCACCCCCCAAGAGAGGTTAGTTTCCACACAAATTTCTATTTATGCTATTTTTCTAAATGATCAGACTATAATGGCTCATTAGTGATGACTGCTATATTCTCAAATTTGATATTTTAAAATGGCAGCCTTTGAAATTAGTATTTTCCTAATCTCTGTTTTTGCTCCTTTAATTTGCTCACTGGCAGATTTCTCAAAGTAGTTCTACTGCCACCACTGTCTTTTCTCCAAGTCTCAACTTTTTTTCTTTATTTCCGTTCGTACAAATTTGCTGAAACCACAGCCTTTGAGAGCTCAATTCACCAACGGCCTAGTAATTAACAAATTCAACAGACTCTTCTAAGCCCTTGCTTGGCTGGACCTCTCCACAGCAATAAGAATCACATCCCACTTGTTCAGCCTTGAAAAGCTCTTATAACTGGAAGAAGAAAATGACTGCCTGTCTCTTCCCCATAGAGATATTGGGGAGAAGAATGGCCCTCGGCTACGAATTTAATCAAGTACTTACAAGAAGTAATTTTAAAGCTTCCACCTGGTCTTAGTGTCGTTAAGGTAACAGGCAGTAAGAGATATATGGGTCAGCATTAGTCCATTTATTCCAGGAAGACTTGAAATAGCACAGCTTAAAGGGGGCCTTGGGAAGAAGAAACAAAAACATCAAGACACTGCATGACAATGAGTCTATGCTTACTCTACTAGAGTTGTGTGAACTTGTAAATTAGGAAAAGTACAGAAAATGTTTCTTTATCCTATTTCAAATTGGCACTAGTCTAGAAGTCTATTGATGTTTACAAGTGCCTGTAATAGTGAGAGCTCTGGCAAGAGTGAGATGGGATAAGAACAGAGAAAATATTTTCAACACAAATGACTTGGGGCGCCTGAGTGACAGTACAGCAGGGAGGACTTTTGCTTTGCATTCAACAGAACTGGGTTCTAACCCCAGCATTTTATATGGTCCCCTGAGCATCGTCAGGTGTAATTCCAGAGTGCAGAGTCAGGGAGTATCCCCTGAGCAACATTGTGAGTGACCCAAAAACCAAAAAAAAAAAAAAAATCAGCTGGAGCTGGGAAATTAGAATACAGGATATGTGTGATATCATCAAAGTTTGGGGTATATATCAAGAGATATAAAGTGAAAGGATCTAGAACCACTGTGGATTTCAAGAAGGAAATGTGAAAAATAAGCAAATACAGGGGGCCGGAGTGATAGCCCAGCGGGTAGGGCATTTGCCTTGCAGAAGACTGGCCTGTGCCAGCCTGGGTTCGATCCCCGGCATCTCATACGGTCCCCCGAGCACCGCCAGGAGTAATTCCTCAGAGCAGAGCCAGGAGTGACCCCTGATCATCGCCGGTGTGATCCAAAAAGAAAAAAAAAAGCAAATACGGAGTGTTCTAATAATGCACATTAATAAGTCTAAATATGATTAGGAGAACCCGAATCTGAGATGAAATAGACCCATTGGTTTCGATATTGATGAGTGAAATTTACTAAACATAAAAATTTGTGGATATCAGCCAAGATGCTAAATATGCTTAAATTATTTTTTCTTTTGTTCCCTTTAAAATTTTTAATTATTAGACTACAATTTTGCCTTTATTGTACAAACACTGATATTTTTCTCAGAGAGCTATAATACAATATATGTGGAAAATAACCAAAAAGATATTTAGAATTAAATTGTTAAACATATATTAAGTATTTGACATATGAAATTTGCATTAATACAATATATTAGGGTTAAAATGAATGCTAATATGTTAGATCATATCTAATGAATATATTCAAAAGTAGATACTGTAAACAAGTAGATTTTATTTTTTACAATTACAAATATATACAATTAAAATTGTATTTTAATTTTTAAAAAAAAATTTTTTAAATTTTTTTTAAATTTTTATTTTTACAATTACAAATATATACAATTAAAAAGTTCATATTGGGTTTTGATCATACAGTGTTTCAGCACCCATCCTGCCACCAGTGCCCATCTCCTACTACCAACGTCCCCGGTTCCCTCCCCTCCCGCAGCCCTCCTCCATGGCAGGTTCTTTATTTCTTTCCATTTCTCTCTTTATCTTTTCTTTCCCTCCAGACTATGGATTACAGAACATACATTAAAGGGTTGTCATGTGTATCTTTTGCCTCTATTTAATGCTCAGTTATAGGTTGGCATTAGTACAGTCGACAATTGTTAGCACACTGCTCCATTTTCTGTCTTACCTATCCTCTGACTCCCACACGTTTGTGATAATTTCCACCTTTGACAAGACCTCCTGATATATGTTTCACTTGACCTTGGGTATTGGTATCATAATATGTACATTTATATTTATGTTATGCAGATAAATGCAGTCATTCTGTATCTGTCTCTCTCCTTCTGGCTAATTTCACTCAACATAATCTTCTCCATGTCCATCCATTTATAGGCAAATTTTATAACTTCATTTTTCCTAACAGCTGCATAGTATACCATTGTGCAGATGTACCAAGGCTTTTTTATCCAGTCATCGATTTTCGGGCACTCTGGTTGCTTCCAGATTCTGGCTAATGTGAATAATGCTGCTATGAACATAAAAAGTAGGGATGGTGTTTCCGCTGCGTATTTTTGGTTTCCCAGAGTAGATTCCCAGGAGTGGTATGGCTGGGTCAAATGGGAGTTCAATTTCTAGTCTTTGGAGGAATGTCCATATTGTTTTCCAGAAAGACTGTACCAGCCGGCATTCCCACCAACAATGGATGAGTGTCCCCTTTTCCCCCACATCCATGCCAGCACTTGTTGTTCTTGCTCTTTTGAATATGTGCGAGACTCTGTGGTGTAATGTGGTATCTCATTGTTGTTTTGATTTGCATCTCTCTGATGATTATTGATGATGATCATTTTTTCATGTTTTTTGGCCATTCGAATTTCTTCCCTTGCTGAAGTTTCTGCTCATTTCTTCTCCCCATTTTTTGATGGGGTTGTTTGTTTTCTTCTTGTAAAGATCTACCAGTGCCTGATATATCCTGGATATTAACCCCTTATCAGATGGGTATTGGGTGAATATTCTTTCCCATTCTGTGGACTGCTTTTGTATCTTAGTCACTGTTTCTTTTGAGATGCAGAAGCTTTTTAGTTTCATGTAGTCCCATATGTTTGTCTTTTCTTCTAGTTGCTTTGTTAGTGATGTTTCACCATTGAAGATGCCTTTAGCTACAATGTTGTGGAATGTTTTTCCTATGTTTTCTTCAATGTACTTTATGGATTCAAGTCTGATATTGAGATCTTTAATCCATTTTGAACTGATTTTTGTGCATGGTAGACACAGGTCCAAATTCATTTTTTTACATGTCGCTGCCCAGTTTTCCCAACACCACTTGTTGAAGAGGCTTTCTTTACTCCATTTTAGACTTTTTGCACCTTTATCAAAGATTAAATGATCATGTGTTTGACGTTGGGTCAGGATACTCAATTCTATTCCATAGCTCCACAGGTCTGTTTTTATTCCAATACCATGCTGTTTTAATTACTACTGCCTTGTAGTACAGTTTGAAGTTGGGAAAGGTGATGCCTCCCATCTTCTTTTTTCCCGAGGATTGCTTTAGCTATCCTTGGGGGTTTATTGTTCCATACAAATTTCAGGAGTGTTTGGTCAATTTCTTTGAAGAATTTTATGGGTATCCTTATAGGGACTGAATTGAATCTATACAGAGCTCTAGGGAGCATTACCATTTTGACAATGTTGATTCTCCCCATCCATGAGCAGGGAATATGTTTCCATTTCCTTGTGTCCTCTTTTATCTCTTGGAGCAGTGTCTTGTAGTTTTCTTTGTACAGGTCCTTTACACACTTTGGTAAGTTGATTCCTAGGTATTTGATTTTCTGTGGCACAATTGTGAATGGAATTGTTTCCTTAATATCCCTTTCTTCTCTTTCATTATTTGTATATAGGAAAGCCACCGACTTTTGCGTGTTGATTTTGTATCCTGCCACTCTACTATATGTGTCTATTGTTTCTAGGAGTTTTTGGTAGAGAGTTTAGGGTTCTCTAGGTATAATATCATGTCATCTGCAAATAATGATAGCTTGACTTCTTCCTTGCCTATCTGGATGCCCTTGATGTCCTTTTCTTCTCTGATTGCTATAGTAACTGCTTCCAGTACTATATTGAATAAAAGAGGTGAGAGTGGGCAACCTTGTCTTGTCCCTGATTTCAGGGGGAAGGCTTTCAACTTTTCCCCATTTAGAATGATGCTTGCTGTGGGCTTTTGGTAGATGGCTGTAACTATCTTGAGAAAAGTCCCTTCAATTCCCATTTTCTGGAGGGTTTTAATCATGAACAGGTGCTGGATCTTGTCAAATGCTTTCTACGGGTCTATTGTTAGGATCATATGGATTTATTTTTGTCTTATTGATCACGATCACAATCACGATCTTCCCGTTGATCCTCTATTTGCTAGAGCGGACACCAGTAATATCTCCATATGTCCTGTCTCATGCCAGTAGAGCCAGGGGCATCTGCTTGCTACAGGAACATAAAGAGCCTCAAACCATTATATTAGGTCATGGGAATGAACTAATGTAATTGTTACTGGAATTTGGCATATCAAATAGAATACGAGAAGCTTGCCAGGCTTGCTGAGCGGGAGGCAAACTCTTTTAAACACCTCCAAATAAAGCATTTATTGATGAACCGTGCAGCCGCTTGTGGCCGCGAGAGCCGGGCTGTGATGGGCTGGTCTGCTGGCTGGAGTTCTGACGAGAGGGAAGTCCAAATGTGGAAAATGGCGGCGCCCGTGGAGTGAGGGTGGTGGTCTGGCTTGTTGTGAGGCTCTGCCGAGGTGGTGGGCCAGGGCTAGAACCCACCATGCCTCCCGACTGCCTCATGAACGGCTGTGCACATGAGAGCAAGGAACAGCTCTGCCCCATGTCTGAGAGACTCTCAGACATGATATTGATATGATGTATTATGTTGATTGACTTGCAAATGTTGAACCATCCTTGCATACCCGGGATGAACCCTACTTGGTCGTGATGTATAATCTTCTTGATGATTCTTTGGATTCTGTTGATAGCATGTCTTTTTAATTGGCATTAAGCATATATAAAGTTTTGTCGCAGTCTATTAAGGTGACAATAAAATGGCATGAGCTGTTTCTGATGGCTTTCACGCTAGAGCAGAAAATTAGGACCCATGCTAATTTTTTAATTATTACTCAAAAACAGAAATTTTTTTCATATAAATTTATTGACTATAAATGCTTTGCCATATTGGAATTCTGATTTCAATTTACCTATAAGGAAATAGAAAATACATGCTCAGTAAATCCTTCCGATCGAAAATAAGTTTCAATCTATTTACCGCATTAATTAATCCTGCCTATAAATGAACAATGAGAAGAATCTTTAGCTCTATCTTTACTTAATAGAATTTTCACATATCAGAGGTATCTCTTTAATCTTAGAAAGGAGGAATCTGATCTGCCAAGCACTGCTGCCTTTGTACAAGTTTCAGTTTGGAAAGGAAGAATACGATTATGTGGATAGATCCTTGGGTCTGGACTAGGGATTGTTGATTTAGAGTTAATCAAGATTTATGCTCAGACAGATCCTACTGTTAAAATTCTTATTCTCATCTTATAAATATCATTTTAATTCTGTGAAAAGTTTTTCTGTATCCTATCATTTTGATGACAAAATTATTGACAGATGTCACTGAAAAAGGAGACACTGGAAACTGATCAAATTAAAGCTCTTTAATACCTTGTGAAAATTATGTTAATAATAGGACAGAAGTTAGATTATTACTGCTTATCAAAAATGTTTTAACTTTGTGTGTCAAATTGTCTTTGTGAGTTTGAGCTTAAGAAGCTGTTAATATTTGGACATATTTCTATTACATAACCAAAAATGAAATATTTTTTGAGTTCAAATAATCTTCATCTAAATCACTGGGCCATGCTATTCAATTCATTTTAATTGTTGGCCAAAGCAAATTAGATGCTCAACCATTCAATTCATTTTAATTGTTGGCCAAAGAAAATTAGATGCTCAACCAAAAACACACAAAAACCCTTTCATATAAGCACTTATATATAGCCAAAATATTGTGCAAAACTAAACATTTTCATTTGCAGAAAACCAGTGCTTAAATAAATGTATTCACTATCAACTTGAATGGGTTTAAGTGAGTATATTTAATGAAATAATAACTATAATATAAAGTTCATTGCTACAGAGGGTGAAAGTGAGACCATGTAAATTTCTAAAATGTAACTTTTGAACTGCCATTATGACTTAACTCCACTTTCATATAGTTTATCCTTTTCAATACTTTCCTCCACACTTTACCACCTGAAAATTATGTTTGTGGAATCTAACATAAATGAGCTCATAGATGCAGAGACAAAAATCTCTGTTATAAAAGTGTGGGAGAGTATGAATAAAGGAATGTAGTACTAGAAGGTTGTATTTCAGTTGTGAGAAATTAATTAGTTTTGTGCAATAATATACAGAGAGGGTACTATATTAAACAATGCTTGACATTGTTAGAGGATATACATATATTATTTATTCTTAGCACCATAAATATTAAAAAACTGATGATTCTGAATTGATGAGTGTTAATTAGCTTGGATGTGATCATTTCACAATGTCAACAAATATTAAAACACCAGACTATACTCCTATATATAATAAATATATGTAACTTTTCATCAAATCTTACTCAATGATACTGCAAAATCGACAATTTGTAGTTCTTTTCTCATTTTCTACATTAGATTTACTTCCTTTTATTACCAGGAAGTTTTTATTTTTTTTGCTTTTTTTTGGGTCACACCTGGCAATGCTCAGGAGTTATTTCTGGCTCTACACTCAGGAATTACTCCTGGCAGTGCTCATGGGACCATATGGGATGCTGGGGATTGAGCCCAGGTCAGCCACGTGCAAATCAAACACCCTACCTGCTATGTTATCCTCCAGACGAACAGGAAGTTTTTTTAATGGGATTGATAAATGCAGTTTATTTTAGTGTTATTTCTTTTGTCAAATCATATGGACAAAGTCAATTTAAGTTTTTCAGAGTTTAACATAAGTATTCTATGTTTTTATCCATTCCTAAAATGACACTCTTCATATCAATTGTTTACATGCAGCACTCCAAATTCTATTAATAAACATCATAAGCTTAAATTGAATTTCCTTTGGATAGGACAATAATCTTTGCTAATCTCTCTGGAATCATAAATTGTATGATTGTTAGAAGACTAATTCATTTCATTTTTATCATCAATACAATATACTGCTTAATCTCTCAGTTTTTGTTTAAAAATTACATAATTAAAACATTTTAAATCTGGAGCAGTGACTGTTGGATGAAACAGTCTAACTAGCTTTGGATCCTTGCTGTTTAAGCTACTTATAGCTTCATTTTTAGCTATTTACATGTCTTTAAACCAGGATTAATGCTAAAGAGATCTCTTTTTGTGTAAACACTGATAGAGGGTTTGGCAGTTACAGGAGTCATTTTGGCTCTGAATTAATAACTTTTGGAATATTAAAATTTATACTATGATTGCAATTCTATTTAGACAGGGCACAATTCATCTTAACACCCACTGGTTCCAGTGTGGAACAATTAAAATTTAGCTGGAGACTACCACCCTGGCTGCATTAGACTACTGTTTATCAACTCTGCCAAAATCAATGGAGGTATAATGCTAGTTTGCTCTCAAGTAAGCAAGCATCATCCTTTCAGTAAACAGAGGGCAGGAGACTCAGTATTACCCTAGTACAGAGCATAAATAAGGACTTTGTGGGTACCATCTAGATTGCATGACGTCCATGGCCTGAAATTATGATGTGATTCTCCCCATGAACATGCATCCTTAGAGTTGTTATTTTGTTGTACCAGCCCTCTCTCTCTCTCTCTTTCTCTCTCTCTCATTCTCTCTCTCCAGTGTTTTGACATAAAAGGACAATCTCAGAGGGAGGTACTAGGCAGTGGCATTATCATTTCTTTAGACCTGAACCAGAGGTGTGGCACCACATAGCATCTACATCTAAAAGCTGCTTCATTGATCTTTGTTTACCCAACCCACAT
The DNA here is from genome assembly GCA_021461705.1 of Cryptotis parvus. NCBI lineage: Eukaryota > Metazoa > Chordata > Mammalia > Eulipotyphla > Soricidae > Cryptotis > Cryptotis parvus. The sequence continues at coordinate 109,760 of JAJIBD010025905.1, read as the reverse complement.
TGAATAAAGAATTTTGACTTTAGTGTATATAAAGGCACTGACCTATAGAAGAGACATCCATTTTTGTGGGAGACCTGGGCCTGATTGCAAAGTCAGATGTCTGGCCAAGAGCTAGCAGTCCATGAAATGCCATTATCTTGGATTGTAGCAGCAGAGCTTGTTTATTTATTGGTGATTAGTAAAAGTCTTTTGGAGCTGTGGTAAATTGGTGGTTTGTCTATCTGATGATGGTCGTTGAGATAAGAGGGAATTTGTTCCCTGATATTGTTGGGGACTCCAGGGGCTCACCTACAGTGATGATAGTTGGACAATATCAAAGGATAAATTGAGTTTTTCCTTTAATTTTAAGAATTAATGCATTTTATATTTTAGGTTATTAAATTTCTAACAGTCTTTTGAAGATTGAATAAGTAGATGTTTTGCATTTTCTAATATTTCCAAGTATTTGATGAAAGCAAATAAATTCATGTAAATGACAAGTTCATAAAAAAGTGATGTTGTCTTATACTGAGTCTTATTTTTCTCTCTCTTTTTTTTTACTATTATAAAACACTATGTTTTCTTCTGTCATAGCCAATTGTGCTTGTTGCTCAGGGAACCATGTGGTGCAGCCAAACCTGGGCCTCAAACATGCAAAGTCAGTTCCAGTTTACTTTATTCTCTGCCTGATGCTGAAAAGAGTTTTCATATGGCTCCTCGAATAGGCCTGAAGTACCAAGTCTTAGAATAATGACCTAAATTTTTTTGTAATTTATTGATATCGCTTAAATATCAATGTGCAATTTTGCTCTCTGTCAAATAGTATTTCATTATAAGTACACATTGTCCTTGAATCATTAACTCCTTTTTGGATAGAAAATAAACTTAATCGTGTCTTCCCATACAGTCTTGTAATCGGTAAAGGTTGATAGCGAAACAGTTAAAATAAACAAAGTTTCAATGAAGAAGCACTGAAGTGCATATGATCTAACATAATGTGCTTCACAGAAACTATAAATTGGATTAATACTGCTTGTTCATGCTTGAAGCACAGAAAATTGCTCAAAGGCAGATGGATGGAGAGTGAAAATCTAAAAATAAAATTCCCAGTGGAAATGAGGATTTTCACAGTTCAGATTGGTTTCTGCTAGAATGCAAGTCTTGGGACACAAACGAAACCTTACAAGCATTGTACTTAAGAAACTTACAAATCATATATACACATAGGTAGGCATGTGTACCTATATGTAATTTTTATATGCTATCTATTTTCTATATAATGTAAATGTGTATGTCTGGTGAAAAGAGATGATATGAGAAGTAGAAAGAATTTGTAAGTTAAAAATGAATTAAAAATTATTGCTTATTTCTAGCAGTACCATTATTATGTTCAATTTACCTGTAGATTTAGAGACTACTTGTGGATTTATAAACTGGACCTAATGTTATTTCAACTGAAAACTTTGTATCATCATTTTGTTTTAATAAAATTAACATGGGGATTATTGTTCTGATAGTTTATGCTTATTGTCTTCTGTAGATTTAGGTATATGCTACAATTATAATAATCATAATGCTTTCAGATAAATTTGCTCAGTTGTACATAACTTGAAAATTTTTGCATGCTTATTTAAAAGGTATTAATTCAAATAAAATTTTTTCTAAATATATATGATGTGCACAGCAATGAAATTAATATCAAGCCATGTTTTGAGTTAAGTAATAACATTAATTACTTAATAAGATCCCAATAGAACCTCACAAGAAGCCAGAGGAACCCCACACCATGAGGGCAGTCATTTTCAACATCCCAACTCCATAGCTCATCAGAGCTCTACCCAAGAGAAAAGCCCATCTCTCCCCATTTATAGTTCATCAGTACAAGCACGAGATGAGAGCCTACTACTGAGAGTATAACACCCACATGGCAGAGTCTGGCAAGCTGCCTGTGTCATATTTGATATGCCAAAAACCAGTAACAAAGACCTCGTTCCCATGACCTGAAGGAATGGTTTGAGGCTCTTCCTGTTCCTAGAGCAACAGATGCCCTTGGGCCTTACTAGCCTGTGACAGGACATCTGGAGATGTTACTGGTGCCCTCTGGAGCAAATTGATGAATAATGGGAAAATAAATGATACAAGTGAATAAGCTTAAATCTTATGTTTCAGCATGAGGAAAAAATATAGAAAACTATTTGTTTCTGTTAACCTCAAAACATCTTATGTACTAATTTATTATAATTCAAGGTACAAATATACTCATCTATTAAGAATGAATTGATTATGGTTTTCTTTCTAGAAATCCTGTTCAAATGCAGTTTAAATACTTGATGATAAGGTACCTGAATTAATTTTTTAAGGAGAAAAGAAAAACTGTTTAAAACTAAGACTATTTTTACTAAGACTATTTTAACAATCCCAATCCCAAAACAAAACCATGCTGGAAAGATATAAAAATTCCTCCCCAACTTATTTAGAATCTCTTATTCTAGTATTTTTTAAATACATGAGTTGCGTTGCATTACAGCCTCTATATTCTGTAAGTGATAATAGACTATACTTAGCAACACTCTCCAATGACACACAGCCTTCACTCGCTGAGAGAAACAGCTTATAAAAGGTTAAGTTTTTCCTTCACAGTTTAAGGAGTTTGACTACATTCACATACTTTCTGCTTTTCTGTCAACGGCTCTTTATGTTTGCTTTAAGGAAAATAATAAATGATATTTTTTTCTTTAGACTGTAAAGTTAAGGATTCTGGGGTGACTCCATAATGTGCATGATCTTTAAAGACTGGAGTGAGCACAAGCTTCTGAAAAGGCAGCTCCTTCTTGCCAGCCTCGGGATGGATTTGCTGGGTGACCTTCACTGCTCCCCAGCGCCTCCTCCATAAATGGAGAGGATCGATGACCTCCCATGTCCTTTCTTAGTCTATAAATACATTTTTAGAGGAAGGACTGTGACAGCTGTTCCTCATCTTCACTCTTAACTGGGCAAAAATATAAAACACAAAGATAACAGAACAAGAAAGCTTATATTTCTTAAAGTTCTGTCTATAAGAGCTAAGACCTTGAATGATCCCTAGAAATCAGTTTCGGCCATGACCTAATTTCATAGAGATGGCACAATGCCAAATCCATGCATAAAATTAAAAAATCTTTTAAAAGTCATCTATGTCCATGTTAATGAAAGTTTACTGTCAAACGGTTAATAAGAATTGAACTCACATTGCATGTTTTATGAAATTGGTACCATATAAATCTATAATGTAAAATGACACATAATTGGGAGGAATTGCTTTAATAATATTGCTAATTCATTAAAGATGTTCATGGATATTCCATTTTTAAATTTCAAGGTTTGTTCTATATCAGTAAATGAATGTTTATTTATTTAAATAAATTCTGCATTTATAGTCCATACTCAATATAGTCCATACTCAATACATTTTTTCATTTACTGGTAATGTATTTTTTTAGCATTTTCTTTCTATTCCTAATGTATACTAATATCCTCTAAATATGGTATGGATGATAAGTCAAAATACTAAATGTTAATCTAAGGTCTGGAAAACCCTGAACTTCCAGTTCCTAGGCTGACCCACACTATGTGCTCAGTTCAGGATCCTCAGACAAGGTGGACACTGGAACAAGACATGTGCTCTGGTCAGAGAGAGCAAAGAGGAAGGTCCTTCTTCTTTCATAGGTAAAATCCTCTGTGACATTGAAACTAAAGGCATCTTCAAAGATGAAACACCACTAACATAGCAATGGGAAGAAAAGATAAACATGTGGGACTACAAGAAACTAAAAATCTTCTGTACCTCAAAAGACATAGTGATCAAGATAAAGACACAGTCCACAGAGGAAAAAGAATATACACCAAATGCCCATCTGACCAGGGACTAATATCCATCATATATAAGGTACTGGTTGAACTGGTACTGGTATAAGAAAAAAAGCAGCCAGTGTCATCAAAAAGTGGGGGAGAAAAAATAACATGAACTTTGATAAAGTAGAAATATGAATGGCCAAATGGCATATGAAAAAAATGCTCATCATCACTAACCATCAGAAAGATTTAAATCAAATCAACAATGAAATATACTCTCACACCACAGAGACAGTCATATATACAAAAGAACAAGAAAACCAGTGCTGGTGAGGATGCTGGGAGAAGGGACTTTCATTCAGTGTTGGTGAGAATGTCGACTGGTCCAGTCCTTGGAAAACAATATGGATATTACTCCAAAACTAGAATATGAGCTCCCTCTTGTCCTAGCAAAAGCACTCCTGGGAATATACTCTGGGGATCCAAAAACACACAGCAGAAGCACCATCTGCACTTCAATATTTATAACAGCACTATTCACAATAGCCAGAATCTGGGAACAACCTGAGTACCTGAGAAATGACAACTAGAAAAGAAACTGGTACATCTACAAAATGGAATACTATGCAGCTGTTATGTAAAAAGAAGTTATGAAATTTGCTTATAAATAAATGGACATGGAGAGTATCATGTTGAATGAAATTAGCCAGAAGGAAAAGGACAGATATAGAAAGACTGCATTCATTTGTGGGTACAATTTTTTGAAAAAAAAATGCATCTTTATATCCCAATATCCCTCCAAGAGTTACAGTCCAGATTTTTGTAAGCTGGGTTAACAAGGGGACAAAAACCAAGCTTGTAATGCATCCCAGGCTCTTCCTCCTAGTCCAGGCCTTACAAATGCTAAATTGCCAGATCAGAATTCCTGCCTCTCAAAGTTCCCTTTGAGAACCATGGGTGAGGGAGGGATCAATATACCTGAGTAGCTTAGCATTTAATTTTTGGAAAATAACATAATAATTTATACCATGAATATATATGTATATGTATGTACATTTATACTTGTATATATGCATATGTATATATGCATGTTATATGTATATACATATAGGTCTATATGTATACATACATATATACATATACACATACATATGTGTGTATATACATATATATGCATATATGTGTGTATTATATAGCCAACTATATTTGTGTAAACCTCCACGAGGTCCAATCGGTTTCAGAATAGTTTAGCTCCTTTTCCTCTTGAGTCAAGTTCCCTTGCCCGTGGACAAACTGACATGGCTCTTTGATCTAGCAGGGCTGATTATGGTGGATCCAAATGTCGCCAGGGTCATTCTACATTTTTCCCCCAGGAGACCTGTTGGAGTCATGAGAGGAAGTACTTTGACCAGCTAATATAGAATTAATGGTAAAAATATTCTGTCATTCAGAGTCACAGATCCAAACTGTTTTCCAGCCCTGCCCCCATCTCCCATTCATTGTGATTTGTTGCTTTAGGCAAAATGAAGATGGCTCTTAGCAGATGCAGAGGCTATGGGCTACCTGGTACCAGCACTCATTCAGGTGAATCCAGCAGTGATTTCAGATTCCTACAGAGAAAAGGTATAGAAGAACTATCCTTTTTTGTTTAAACGAATGGTACCCATTGCACTGCCAAATAGGACCGAATTGTTTTTTTTTATTGAATTCAATTAGTGATAAAAATCAATGAAGGCATAAGGGAGATGAAAGAATGAAGAAATTCCACAATACTTTGCAGTTGAGGCAGAAGCTGTGTCAGTGTCCTCTGAGTTTGATCATGATTCCCAGGTTCCTCAATATATTCAAGAATTAAAACATTGAATAATAAAGATGCTCAATCTCAGAATTGGAAAATAGAAAAGCATTGGAAAGTAGAAGAGAAAGGAAAGGAACTGCCCTTGCGGGAAGAACTTTGGATAAGATCAACATAATAGTAAAGGTATTTTGTGTAAGCCCTTTTAAAGGCTCTCTGTGAATTATCAACTAAGCCATGAAATAGAGGATGCAAATAGGTTACATAAAGGCTTTTCCTGTAGAAACTTTTAGATGGAAATTGGGATCTTTATGTTTCTAAGATAGAGGTATTACAGAGTATGTAGGTTACCTGAGCCTTCCTCCCCTCATTTGTCTCTCCTCCCCATCTATCTCTCTTCCCCATCTGCCTCTCCTCAGTTGTCTCTCCTTCCCTTTTGTCTCTCCTCTCTATTTGTCTCAGGCTTTCTGGGCTTCCTGTAAGCCTAAGATCCAAGGCAGAATAATATAGGCTTACAAAATTCATGGACTGTTAAGAAAGAACCTAGGAGATGAAGTATGTGTTAGGGAGATGCAGGAGAGATGATGCATCTGGCAATAGAAACTGGCTTCCAGTTTCTGGGCAAGGGGAAACTGAGGCTTCCACTTTCACTTTCTTGAGTAAATGGTTGTGAGAGAAGGAAATAAATGCTGATTTGCTTTTGTACATGGAAGCATAACAAGGGCTCACTTGATAACTTGATCACTTGAGTCCAGTTATTCATCGATTTGCTCAAGCGGGCACCAGTAACATTTCCATTTGACTCTATCACATGCCAGAGTAGCCCAATGGCATCTGCTTGATCCAGAAATACCAAGAGCCTCAAACATTTCTTTCAGGGTCTTGACAAAGAAGTCTGACCTTCTTGTAGGTGGGCAGCCATGTGATCTTTTTGACATCCCATGTGATCCAGTCGGTAACAGCTCTAGTCTAGTGATCATCTCCAAATGGCATTACGTGTTCAGCCTATCTGATTTTTGACACCTTGGCAAATAAGACAGTATTCCTGACTCTCGATTGTCAATGAGGGTCAGAATTCCAGATTCCTTCTCTCACTTGAGTGAGGCATGATATTCCAAGCATAGCTCTTTCAATTCCTCTCTGGGAGACCCAAATAGTTCTCATTCTGCTTTCATAGGGCCCAGGTCTCTGAGGCGTATGTTAATGTAGGGAGAATGATGGAGTTGAAGAGATGTGCCCGGAGGCAGAGGTTCTTTGTCCTTTTAGCTATTTCTTAGATACTCTTGAAGGCATTCCATGCTGCTCTCTTCCTCCTGCACAGCTCAGATTTTAGGTCGTTCATCATGTTGAGTTCTCGACCTAGGCACACATAACTGCTGCATTCAGAGATGTTTGTTCCATTGAGAGTGAATGGAGCCTCTGGAACTAGTTTGTTTTTCATAAACATTGTTTTGTTGAGATTCAGCTGTAGACCTATCTTTCCAAATCCTCAGTCAAAGTCAGCCAGCATTTGTGCTGCTTGGCTAATGTTTGGTGTTATTAGAACAATGTCATCAAATTGCTCTTTATTTCCCTTTACTTTTTCCACCCACAAAGAATAAAATGCGTTAGAGAGAGAAAAAAACTAAGTAAAGAAGTCTTCAATTCTCATTAAGAAGGAATTAAAGAAACATCATCTACTGTAATAAACAGATAATCTTTTAATTTTAAAAATAATGTGCCGTGAGAAGGGAAAGCTTACGTTCTTTTTTTATTTAACTAGTGGATACATAAAATTACCATCTGGCGGAACATTTGGAAAAAAAATACCTTTAACTTTATATCTACAGGACGCAAGAGAAATACGAAAATGTGTAGTGAGTGCTCTGGAAGATCAGAGCTGGGCATGTCTCATCAGTGTCTCACAACATGGGCAGACACTAAGGCCCCTTAGCTTCTATGGAGAATTGCAGCTGTGACCCACTTGAAGGGTGTTAGTAGCTCTTGCCACCAAGGCATCCTGGCTCCTCAGGCTGTGGAGAGGGTCCACTCTCTGCAGGAAAGAAACAGTCCTGTGTTCCACTCCAACCCTAGTTCTTCATGTTTTCTCCCAGGATAGAATTTCAGGGAAGACGGTGAAACCAAAGCAATTTTACTAAAGTAAAGGAACACTCAAGAAAGCAAGCAGCATCTCTGAAGAGCAGAAAGAGCCCCACAAAGGTTTGTGCTAGTTGTGCTTTTCTTCTTTCTTATCCAAACTTCTTTAGCTTGAGGTTCTCTAAGCTGACAGGAGTTTTTGTTAAGTCATTGTTGAGGACGACTTTGAACTCTGGTGGCCATCATATACTTTCTGTGTTCTCAGAACCTTTGTGTCGTGAGATTTTTCTTCTCAGGGGGACTAGACTTAAGTTTTGAGCCTCAAGCAGGCTGCAGGAGAGCTCCCTTTTAGATCTTATTGTGTAGCTCAAAAAGTTCTTGCCTTTTTTGGGCTTCCAGAAAGCTTCCAGGAAAGTCTGATGACTGTTCATTGCCAGAGCTAAGCCTCATCCAGGCCCAAGGAAAGAGAGAAAAACTGAGGACAATATCCTGAGCTATACTCCAAGGCTTTAAGGAGGAATCAAGAAGATCTCAAAGGACAGAAACAAGATAAAGAACAACAATTGCATGTTCCGTGACACCTATATAACGTTTGCCTGTGTATAGATAGTTTCACGTCTCCAGGGAATGCTAGACCTGGGAGTTGCTCAGTAAGACTGGAACAATGCAGTGTCTTCACGTCCAGCCTGCAGCAACTTTACTCCCCACAACAGGGACTTATATATGATGTTAGACAAAGAAGTACTTGGAGCACATTAAGTCATAGTCAATGACAAGGCAGCTCTTGTTCCCATGACCTGACCATAAAGGCGTTCCAACGTTAACTCTTCATAGGTGCATTTAGCCTTGGATTTTTGCAGAGCACTGTAGTCTGTGCAGGTGGTTAGATAAGGAGCTTTTATCTTGACACCCCAGATGGAGTCTTGGACCCCATGGTCCAGGACCAAGCTCTATCCTGGTCTTGATGGGCTCTCCTTGGCATGTCTCATAGTCCAGGGTTTAATTCATAGTCTGCAGCTCCATGGGGAAATGACTATCTTCCCAAAGATAGGTCCTTCACATTGAAAGGTTATTTCAGGAAGTAACCCTAATTCTGCTTAAGGATGACAATTTACATTGGGACAGAGTGTTAGTTCCTGGGATAACACCTTTGCCTTGCACATGGTTGACCAGCATTTAATCAACTACATTCAATCCCGGTATCACAGATGCTCCCCTGAGAACTGCCAGTGGTATCTGAGCACTTCAGTGTGGGCTCCCCTAAAAAAAAAAAAAAACGACATTGCCTTTACATTTCCCCAGAATGGACAAAGGGAGGGTGGCAGTCAGGTCTTGGCCACTTTGGTGATAGTGGAGTAAAATGAATTTGTGCATTAAAATGATACATTTTAACACTATTATAACAATCTTATCTAAACTCTGATATTGTCTCTAATAAAAAATATTTCCTGGAACTGCAGGTTTTCCATTGATTTCAGTCTGAATAAACCACATGCCAAAGGCCATTTCTAAACACCTTATGCAGTCTAGCTTTCAAAGACATAAAACAATTGTTTTCAAGACTCTGAACATCAGACAACAAAGGATAACATAAAAGTCATGCTATGAAAAGACAGGAAATGGACAAGGTTGGGTTCTCCATTTGCCCCACATTAAAGCTGAGAGAGCTTCCAGGACAAACTATGAAGGGGACATAACAACGAAACGTGGTGGACTCTGAGCTGAAAAGAGTTGGCTTGGAATACAAAGCAGGGAGATTTCAGAGAAACCAACTTACTGCACGAGGGTGAACGCCGGAGCCAAAGAGGTTCCTGGTCCAGTGTCAGCAGAGTTCTTACTACTCAGAGAAGGTACTGACAGAGAATAAGGAACAACTTCCATTTACTGCTTTACTGGCCTTTAGGAAAATGAAAGTGTTTCAAGTAAAATTGCCACAAAGGATGATTACAAAATGAGACATTTCAACTTTAGTTTGCTTACAAATACTTTTTACTTCTATACATTTTTTTTTTTTATTTTCAGGTCTCACCTTATCCTGTGCTGTGGATTTACTCCTATCTCTGTGCTCAGGGATCACTTCTAGTGAGGTCCAGGACATCATGTGGGGTGTCAAGATTAAATTCTAGTTTGCCTTATGCAAGGCACATAATCCCACCTGCTGAATTACCTCTCTGTCCTCCTTAAATGTAGTTTTATGGAGGTGTCATTGATTAGTTTTTTTTTTTTTTTTTTTTGCGGTACTGCTACACCCATCTAACCACCAGTGTATGATTGAACATAGTTGAAGGACCATTGACACCTTGACCTTCTCCACTCATCCCTCCAATTGTGCTCTCTCTTCCACTCATCCCTCCAATTGTGCTCTCTCTCTCTCTCTCTCCCTTCCTCTCTCTCAGTTTTAGCTTTTCTTAAGTTCCAGCTGTCAGTCAGATATGGACATAGGTGGAGGCAGGGCAAGATTAGGAATAGGCCATGAAGGAGAATCACTGATACGGAAGGTCATGAAGACCCTCAGTGTGTGCCTGGTACTCTCTCTGGCCTCTCCCCTGCTGGATCCAGATGCCAGAGAAGAACCATCTCAGGATCCTCTCCCCTGTCTCAATGGCCTATGTTATTAGAGCATAATAAGACATGCTCATATACCTTTGCTAAAAGGCTATAAAACAGAATCAAAATTTCTTAAATCAGAAATTCCTGGATTCCCGTTTTAGAAAACTCCCCGTATGGTCTGGGAGTCCCCTGCCTCACTTGCCTTTCATTTTTCTTCCCTAAATAAAGTTTTTACTACATTTGGCCATTGGTTATTCTGGATCCTTGCTTAGTTTCACTGTTGAGGGAAAGAATCTGAGATTCTGCACCAGTCACACCAACTCTAACAAGTTTGTGGTGGTGGGGTGTGGTGGTTAAAGGGTTAAAGTTGAGAAATTCTCTGATACCTCAATTCAATGAAACATTTTTATATTTAGTTTATAGACTTCAAAAGTCTGGTAATGAAAACATTAGTTTCACATTTTACCTTCCTACCAAAACAAATATCTAGTTGCTTTGGTGCACAGCACATGAAACACTGTGCCTTCTAGAGGTGTAAAGATAAATTGTGTCTTCAGTTTATGAAAAAAAATAAAAAGAATAGTTATTTATTCTCTACAAAATGTTAAATGAGGTAAATGTCAATCAATAAGTTTGGTATAGATGACATTATTAATAATTCCCACATTGCTTTTCAAATTTATTGCCATATTTTGAAAGCTAATCATTTCTAAAAAAAAAGCATTGAATGCGTAAAGCATGTCTGGAATACGTAATTGAGATGCTTTGTTTCATAATGTATCCCTTAATTTCTTTTTATAGCCATGACACATGAGGTCAATGCCAAATTTTATATGACCAGTTAGTTGTTCAATAAATATGTGAAAAGTAATATTGGCCAGCTGTTCTCGTTCACCAGGCCAGCTGTTTATGGGAACCAGTCAGGGTGGACACAGCCTCTGTGACTCAGATTCTGTGATGGACAGAGTCTACTCGAGGACATTCCAGGGATGTTCAGACCCTTTCCTGAAAAACTGAAATGTTTGATCAAGTTCTACTCTTTTTTTCCTCATCTTTTTTATTTTAGTTTTCTGGGCGATGCTCAGGGTTTACTGCTAGCTCTGCACTTAGAAATTAGTCATAGTGGTACTTGGGAAGCCAGAATTGAGCCCAGCTTGGCGGATACAGAACCGGCACCCTGTGCTCTGCTATCTCTCCAGTTCCATAATCGTGTTTTGTTTATTTTTGTTAATTTTTTATTTTTGCTTATTTCATATATTCTTAGATAATACTGATTTTAGGATAAGGTCCTTCCCAGGATCTTTCACTTTTATACACTGTATACAGTTCTAGACAGGTTCTAACTGATACCTGTCATCCCAATAAGCCTAGCAAGAAGCCAGAGCAACCCACACATCATACAGTCAGTCATTCTCAACATTCAGACTGCATAGTTCCTCAGAGCTCCATCCAGGAGAAAAACCTAATCTTTTCCTTATATGTTTCATCAGTAAATGCTCGAGTGAGAGCCTTCTACTGATAGTATACCACCTACACTGCAGAGCCTGGCAAGCTACCTGTGTTTTATTTGTTATGCCAAAAAACTAGTCACAATTATGGGCCTCAATTCCATGACTGAGGAATGGTTTGAGGCACTTCCTGTCCCTGGAGCAAGCAGATGCCCTTGATTGCTGCACTTTGCTTGCGACAGGACGTATGGAGATGTTACTGGTGCCCGCTCGAGCAAATCGATGAACTACGGGAAGACAGTGATACAGTGATATACTGGAGGATGGAAAATAATCTATTCACACATTTTCAAATAGGTTTGCTTTCATATAGTTCTAATTTTTTAATTCACTTTTCACTGTTTAAACCCAGCATGGCAGAGCTATATGTGATAGCATAAGAATAAACTTACTAAATCCAGGAAAATTGAACTTCATATGAGAGCTGGAAAACAAAGTAAAAGATAAATTCTAGAATATTGTGGAAAAACAATTTTTTGAAAAAGGGACCTAAAATTAGAGTATCAGAACTCTTACATGGTTCTTTTACCAAGAGCCAAAAATAAAGTAAATGGAAATATGAAGAACATATTTTAAAAAGGATGGGAGGCATGCAACAAAGAACAAGCACCAAAATCAAATAAATCAAAAGCCAAACAAAAATAGGCTCTACAGCTCCAGCCTTCATTTTTATATTGCACGAACAGAAAGAAATAGGTGACACCCACAGGGACAGAAAGTGCTCCCTGGGTGAAAAGGCTTGCCCTGTTTAAGAAGAAAAGAGAGGGAGAGACAGAGAGAGAGAGAGAGAGAGAGTTTCTAGCCATAGTCTCTAATTTCTATATACAGTAAAAATGCTAGTCTCCCAAAACTGCACATTAAAATATCTAGTTTCTCCTATCTTCTAGAAAACTGTAAACTCTAATTTAGTTATCCAAAAGAAAATCTATATCCTATAGTAAAGCAGAAAGCTCCAAATCTCCTTACCTTCAGGCTGGAAACTCTCCTCCCCTGCACCATCAGCTATTCTAACAATCTCCATAATGGTTCCATGTTGGCCATAGAAGGGAAGTCAAAGGTGTCAGTTTCCAATTACAGGTAGCTGTGCTGAGCGCTCCCAAAAAAGGCCACCTAAACACCACCACTGGTTCAATGGACCAGACCCTTCATTACAGGAAGTAGCAAAATATCCTCCTCTAGTCTGCTCCAGATTCTGCCCTCTGCTCCTTCTAAAATTTCTGAAATGTTGCCTTGTCTTTCGTTTCGATAAACACACTCAGTGTTCACAGGCATGCTGAACATGTCTTCTGAGAGTGTTGGTAAATTCTTTTCTAATTTGTCCAAAGGGTATGTTTTCCCCAGCAATGAAATTGTAGAACATGACATTCACTTCTAATAAACCATGCCTCTCCAAAGTTATTGAGCTTATTTCATTCATCTTAACTGACTTGGTTAGCATCATATGGCCTATCTAGTAGCAAGAGAGGCAGTCATGATTCATTCAGTTTAGGAGAACATTTTAGTTCTAAAGAAATATAAAATTACAAACAGAGGAATATAAAGAAAACTTATTCTACAGTTCATTATTGACCCGTCAGTGATATTTATGCATTCATAAAATGTTAAATAAATAATGAATTAATAAATTATATGCTAAATTTGTTTTATAGAGGATTCAAAACATCTGTGGAAAAGTCATTAAAGTTATAACTTCACCATTGATAATTGTAATTATATTATAATTAAAATGGAAACAAAAGGTAGTATTATTAATAATTGTATAAGATGAGTAAAGTAAGTTGAAGAGTAAAAAACTTTTCTGTTAGAGAAAGGAATGAGAGTAGGTCCTTACGAATGTGGCATGCAATCCTTTTAAATTATAAAGATGAATATATGCATGTATGTACCTCAACTACATAGATGAATGATTTTAATAACAATTAAATTGATATTGTTATTTTTAGTTAACAAAATAAATCTTATTTTTTGTTTCTTTTGGGAAACATGATCAACCCATGCTTGGCTGATCACAAGGCATCCAGGAGGGAGGGCAGGTTCGGGCCCTGGCCTGTCACCCAAATACAGCCTCGGAAGAAGCCAGAGGAAATCTTGCACCATGCTAAGCAGCCATTTTTAACATTCAAATTCCACAGCTCATCAGAACCCCACCTAGGAGAGGAGCCTATTTCACAGACACAGATGGAACTAGTACAAGCTCTCCCTGTTATGTGTGACCACTTTATAGCTGCACAGTAAATACAAAAACTATGAGCACCTGCATGGTAGAGGTTTGCAAGCTACCAGTGTCTTATTTGATGTGCCCAAAACAGTAACAATAATAGTGCTCACTCCCATGACCTGAAGGAATGGTTTGAGGCTCATCATGTTCCTGGGGTGAGCAGAGGCCCTTGGGCTATATAGCATGGGACAGGGACAGATGGAGATGTTTACTGGTGCCTGCTCCAGCAAATCTAATAACAGCGGGAGACAAGTGACAAGTGACAATTGTTTTGGGGATACACCCAGAAGAGCTCAGTTTGCTTACTTCTGGCTCTGTGCTTAGATATCACTCCTGGACAGGTCAGGGGACCACATGATTTACTGGGGATCAAACCTTGGCTGCCCATGTACAAGGCTTGATGGAATGGTTTGAGTCTCTTTATGTTTCCTGGAGCAGGCAGATGCCCATAGGTTACCTTGCATGTGATGGGACATATTGAGATATTAATGGTGCTTGCTGGGAAGTAAAGTGATCAAATGATTTATCCAAGAGGTAGAGAGAACCTTTGATAGATCTTTCATGTGAAAATAAAAGCTCTCTATATTAATTGTACATTATTGAATAGTTACAAGAAGGAGAGCAGATGACATAAAGAAATGCTGAAGGTTTTAAATTATATGTCTTGAGTCATGTAGTCAACTGCTCTGTGAATTTGGAAGAGAAAGTTTGGGACAACACTTGGAAATAGTAATGGAGACCAAGGGACTCCTATTTATACTCTAATGAAGCATAAGTTATTATTAAGTTAGAAGAGAAAAGAAAAAAAAGAATGTTCACTTAAACAATGCTCATTCCCCTGACCCTGAAAGAGCCACAAATAGGCAGCACTAAGAAGGATGAGCAATGAGAGGCTGATTAAATCTCAGGGCCAAACTAGGCTGCCAAAATAAAGGACTAAGATGACTGTCTGTACATTCAATGCATGCGTGCTGGCATCAGAAGCATATATCAAGGACCTTATGGTGCAAGCATGAAAGATCAAGTACGACATCAACGGTCTGACTGAGACGAGAAGGTGTCAATCACATCATACCTTTTTGACACTGGAGAAAAACTTTTCCTTGAAACATGAGACAAAAAGAGGTGTCAGTGGTGTTGGTGTCTTCGATGGATTAGAACCATTACCTACTGGATCCCACAGGACATCAAAAGATCATGTGACTGCCCACCTACATGAATGATTGTCAGACTTCTTCAAGATCCTGAATGAACGGTTTGAGGCTCTTCGTATTCCTAGAGGAAGCAGATGCCATTGGGCTACACTGGCACACAATAGGGACAAATGGAAACATTACTGGTGCCCACTCAAGCAAATCGACGAATAATGGGATGTCCAGTGATCAAGTCCACTTAAAAGAGCTATAGTGAGATAGTCTCTTTAACTGAGACTCATTTAAGGAAATATGAGTATTTGGAGAACTTTATAAAGCTGAAAGGGAATTGATTATGATGTCTGTGTATTTCAGAGTAGTGAGTACAAAGCATGATGTATATCAGAGCTGTTGCTCTCAAAGGGTCTGGCAAGTTGGATTTCCGTGAACTTTTTCAAAACAGAGAGCAGAGCACAATAGAGTTACTTGCAATATCTGAGTTGTGTATTCCAGGTACTCAATGACTTCATTGACCCCAAAACTGATTTTACTGTTAACTTTCAAGGAAAAACTAAGCTGAAATTTGAGGAGAAAATGGAGACTTAAGTAATGCTATACATGTTCAATGAACTCAAATTTCCTTGATGAAATGAAACCATGCATGTTATATAAGTATTCAATCTATCTTGCAGAAACTATTTTGCATGAACATGAACTAAACTTATTGTGAAAAGTGTGGTGTGGATAAAGAGACCAAAAATAGAAAGTGAACAAAACTGAAAAGAGAATAGGACATAAAAGAGAACATGCATTCAAAAAACAATAAGGGGGTCTGGAGTATATAGTACTGGACACCCCATGGCTTTCAAAACATCTGGGAATCCACCAGGATGCTGATGCCCCCGGCACCACAAAAGAGCAGCACCACGTTCTTGGGCATAGCACTGAGCAACTGGCTTGTTTGTTTAGTATTCCCAGGCATGAACACCATTAGGGGAGTCTCTGGAAACCAAGCAAATCAACAAAAAACCTACAACATAAGATAGGGGATGGAACTACTCAATAACAAGATCTTTCCCTTCGGTAAATCATTCTAAGTGAGGTTCTTTATCTTACATTTAATCCAGACACTCAATGAATTCAGAGAAAGCAACTCACATTGAATACAAATAGCAGAGGAAAGGGTATAGTTATGGAAGGGACTAAGGAAAAATTCATTTATAAAGGACTATCTATTACATTTTTAGGGGGTATATTTCTTGTATTTTGGGGCCACACTAAGGGTTGTTCAGGTACTGTCCCTAGTTCCTTATTTAGAGGTCACTCAGGTGGTGCATGGAAAATCATCTTTGTCTCTGCTTAGCTTTTAACTTTTTTGTTCCCCAAAAACATATGTCTGATACATTTTCTAGTGACATGAGGCACAGGTAACTACACTTTGAATTTCAGTGAGCAGAAAGAACTGCTTTCATTAGCATCCAACACGTTTTGGTACCAAATGATGTTGGCAGTAGCAAAGCAAATTTCCTGAGAGGATAGAAATACACTTTCTTTCCTTAGTTTCTTCATATGAAACTTGTCAGTGCCCTGGAGGTTAGCTGAGGGAATTGAACAAATAATTGATGCAACCGTCTTCTTAAAAATTTCTAAGGGCATTTTGTAAATGATTGTTTACCTCTTAAAGTATGACTGAGATGATAAATTAACTCTTACTTTTAATTTATTTGTTCTTGAATACCGGTATACAGTGTGTTCACAATCCACATTTATGTTTATACATATGCTATATAAATAGAAAAAAAATTAAAAATATGTTTCTCCAAGAGGCATTTCTTTTGACGTAACACTAAGGAAATTTATTGATATATTGCTCAACACCAGATTATTCTGTAAAAAAATGCTAATTTCTATCTTAAAATCTAGGGCTTTTCATTTAGAGGCTTTTATTTGAAAAGCAGAGTGGGGAGAGAGAATAAAGTGATTAAAGTTCCTCTCTAGCATGTGGCTGACCTGGGTCTCTTTCCTTGGCTTTACACTGTCTCTCCAGCCCCAACCACCTCCCCCCGGGCAGGCAAGTACACCTCTCTGAGTATTCCTAGATGTTCCTGAAATCTTTCACATATCAAAAGATTAAATATCACATACAAAATGTCACAAATATCAAAATATCACCTATTGATATTTTGGACGCCCCGAATATCACAGGAGTTGACCCAAGTATCTTTGGCTTCACAAGAGCACTGCAACCCTCATGGGATATTATTGCCAAGAATCCCAGGGGCAGCGCCCGGACTGGCTACAAGCTACTTTTCTGTCTAGGAACCACTTTGCACACTCACATCACCCCGTCCCCCCCTCAGCAAAAGAAAAAGATGGCATCAATTCACTGACCACCACCAGGACTAAAGTCCTAGCATTAGGTCACTGACTTCTCTGAGCACCAAAACAAAATAAAGAAATGAGCTAAGCTTGATACATCTTTGTATTAATATTTCAATACCAATTAAAGTGAAATTTAAAACACACTATTTTAAGTCATTAAGTGGTATAAATGATGGTTTCATGAGTATTTATTCTAACACTACACCTAACCCCATCTTAAACACTACCTTCCATGGATGGAGGTCACATTCATCTTATTTTCTTAAGAGGAATTTAAAGAATTTTGCTGTGATGCTGTTTTTCTTCCTATTGAACTGTAAAAAGAGCTCGGTAGTTGAGTATAAAATAGAACAAAAGCGAAGCGTATGTACCTCATTACAACAGTTTTGTTTTTCTTAGTAATTAAAGATCTCAGATATTGTAGCTTTCTTTATCCTAATCAAGGGCAACAATATTCTAATAATAAAAATCACTACTTGGATGAGAGATGTTTTTGGCAGAGTAATACAAATTAGTTGTTTTTTTTTAATTTTCAAGCAGACATGTTTCTGTAGTATCAAAGCATATAGGCACCTTTCTCCTCAGAAGTGAAAAAACACAATCTTCCATGAGCTAGTGGAAATAAACAGGACAAATACTGTATGCTCATTTTCTGAAGGTTTAAGGGAAATAGCCAGTAAACCACATAATATACATCTGTATTCAGCGAATGGGCACTGATGAAAAATATAAAAATATGTCACAGATATCAAAATATCACCAATTGATATTTTTGTTACTTGATCACTTGACATCCCGTAGTTCATCAATTTCCTTGAGTGGGCGCCAGTAACATTTCCATTTGACCCTATCATGTGCCAGTGTAGCCCAATGGCATCTGGTTGCTTCAGGAATGCAAAGAGCCTCAAACCGTTTGTTCAAGGTCTTGACAAAGAAGTCTAACCATCTTGTAGGTGATGTTTGACCATCTTGTAGGTGATGCAGATACTTTGGATGTCCCAAAATTATTACAAGAGTTGACCCAAGTAATCTGACAAAAAAATACAAAAATGTTTGAAGAATACAAAAATAATTGAAATCAGAAAACACCTTTTTTCCAATTGAAGACAAATAATGCACAATAATAACCTGACAATTATTGAAAATTACATATTTCAAAGAATCTGAATTTTGACATGGACCAAGTTTGGTTTAAGGTAAAAATATGTAAAAGCACTGTAGTTTCTTAATTATAACTCACAGAGAACCTGGCAGATTAAGCTCGTTCCTCACTCAATAAATCCTTGCTGAAAAAAATAGTGCTGGATACAAAGGCTGTGGGAAAATTATGTGCAGCAGCTGGAGTTTCTTAAGAAATTCCTTTCACATAACATTATTTTGACAGAATGTTACCTACTTCAATCACTAGTAAACCATCTTGAGAAAAGAAAGTCAAGGAGAGTTGCAGGGGTTTTTAACTGTTTGATGAGAACTTTATCACCTTTCCTTTCATGTGGAACTTTCTCTGAGAGGCCCAGAGCACCTTTGATGGAGATTGGCAACTGAAGAATATGAGTGTTGTAACTCTGTGATTCCTCCATTGTATTTATTGTGGGTAAATATTTCATAAAAGCCTTCAAAAATAAAACATCCCCAGCCACGGATTTTAAAATTCCCTCTGGTTTAAGCAAGTTCTCTTTTTTCCTTGACTTAATAAAGAATCTAAAGTAAGCACTTTTTAAATTTCAAGATCAATAAGCTCACAAAAATCTATATTGATAGCACAAGAGCTTTCCAATACAAAGTTAAGAAATGTTAAGCCAATTCACTTTAAACAAAGCTGACTGTTGGCTTTCGTTGCATAATGTCTTGTTATTTTATTAGAAGTATTAACTAATAATAAACTGTGTTGATCACTTTCAACACTTTAGTACTGACCATTGAACCCTTTTTCAATCCTGCTTATTATAGGAAATATCTTTTAGACTAAATAGAGTGAGCTGAAATAATTAAATATTCAGTAAGGAAGCAGCATAATAAAAATACATTACATACATTTTTGATAGAACTTTATATATAATTTGTCATAAACTAATGTTACTATATATTAAGATGACAGTCTAAAGATCTTATTCATTATTATTAATAAATAACTGTAAAAAGGAAAATATTTCAACATGCATATTTTAATATCATCCAGAAAATCATACTTTAATCCAAATGTTTTAAGATGGTGTACTCAAAGCTAGGTCAATTCAAACAATTTCATAATATTATTGAGAATAATATACCAGAGATGCTGAAAGAAAAATGTAAAGATCCATTTAAATACAATCAACTGCAATTAAATGGGTGACCCCCGATTACCTTGCATAAATTCATTAAATTGTGACAGCCAAAAATTGGTTAACAAATGTTTAATGTTTTGTGATATATTTCTGTTTCTTCTATGTTTAAATTGGTACATATAACATGCATTTTCTTTATTCCAGTGCTCTGGTTGATAATATACAATTATTAAGCCATAAAATTAGACAATTTCAGCATAAAACCAAAGTTGTTGTGTCACTGCCTTTGAAAATTTCTTACCAGATCACTTACCACCTGTGTCTCCTTTCTAGCTTAACAGTTTACTGCTTTGTCATCAATACTTTCATACTACAAAACGTGTATTTCTATCTAACACTTTCCACACTGTGCTGTCAGATTATTCAACACTTGTGGGCCTGAGAGAGCAATGTGCCATTCCGAAATGTTTCTTGCTCTACCTCATACTGTTCCTTTATAATTTTACTAGGTAACTGAACAGAGTTTCTGGCCCATATTATAATAGTTACCTGCGAATAATTTTTAAAAATATATAAATACCTAAAATGTTAATTTATGCATGTTCCTTATGTTTGGAAATATATATATTTAAATATTCCTGTTTTATACTCTCAAATAAAAGAGAATGACTCTCATGGAAACTTTCAAACAATGAATCATTTCAAGATAAGAGAAATATAGGAGTTAGTGCATTTGGCTTCCAAGTGGCAGAGAGTGGTTCAGTCCTCCCCATTGCATGGTCCTTCCATAGGGAGTGACCCCTAAGCACAGGGACAGGAGTAGACCTTAATTACAACCATATGTAGTACATCGGCTGAATTGATTTCCACATAATCAAGTAGAAAGATCTGCAAAGCAACTGAGCTCTAGGATAACTCAAAATTTTCTCCTAAAGCTGTAGCTGTGCCAGCAATATTTCTACATCTCTTTTGGTAACTTTTACAAATGTGGGTGGTCCATGCTCAGTTAAAGGTACCACTACCTTGAAGGTAGAATGTGACTCCAGTAGTAAAAACAATGGCAGAATAAAACCACCCACAAATCAATAGAAAATATGTTAAATATCCTTCCACTAAACTATGTGAACACCATGGACATAATACTGGACAAAAAAAATGGCAAACAAAAGGGTCAATCCCATCTGAATGTCTTTATAGGAAATTCCAAAGCAGACCATCCTAATGGCCATGAAGAATTATCAGAAGAGTGGTGCTCACGTCTTGGGAAGAGGTTCAGAAAGGGAAGGAGCATTTGGGCAAGTTTGGAGTAACACAGGGCCAACATTACCTCAAATTAGACACTGCCCTATTAATAGCTGTTTATTTATATAGATCAGTGTCTTGTCTCATTATAAGAGTTTGATGGATACGTATACAAATACCTATGTATGTAAGAAGAAGATGGAGTTTCAGAGAAAAGGAGAAAGTTTATGGCAGATCTTTTCTATCTGTTGCTATCTTTGGTGCACCAGACAATATTAATCATCACACTACAACTTGCTTTGTTTTCTAGGTAGCATTCAAGAGGCAACACTTCCCTAAGACACAGGATACTGAAAAGATTTTAATATGCAGTGTCACTTGATCACTTGATCACTTGAATCCCGTTATTCATCGACTTGCTAGAGCAGGCGCCAGTAACATTTCCATTGGACCCTATCACGTGCCAATGTAGCCCAATGGCATCTGGTTGATTCAGGAATATGAAGAGCCTCAAACCGTTCCTTCAGGGTCTTGACAAGGAAGTCTGACCATCTTGTAGGTGGGCGGCCACATGATCTTTGACATCCCGTGGGATCCAGTCGGTAATGGCTCTAGACCAGCGGTTGTCTCCAAATCGCATTCCATGTCCAGCCCATCTGATTTTCGATGCCTTGGCAAACGAGACAGCATCCCTGATTCTGGAATAGCGACTGAGGTCAGAACTCCGGATTCCTTCTCTTACTTGAGTGAGGCGTGATATTCCAAGCATTCGATTCCTCTCTGGGAGACCCGAATAGCATTCTCATCCTGCTTTCGTAGGGGCCCAGGTCTCTGAGGCATATGTTAATGCAGGGAGAACAGTGGAGTCAAAGAGATGTGCCCGGAGCCGGAGGTTCTTTTGTCCTTTTATCTATTTCTTCGATGCCTTTGAAGGCATTCCATGCCGCTCTCTTTCTCCTCCGATCAGGTTTTAAGTCGTTCATCATGTTGATTTCTCGACCTAGGTACACATAACTGCTGCATTCAGAGATGTTTGTTCCATTGAGAGTGAATGGGGCCTCTGGAACTAGTTCATTCTTCATAAACATGGCTTTCGTTAGATTCAGCTGTAGACCTATCTTTCCACAGGACAAAAAAAGCAAAAAAAAAATATGCAGTGTAAGGTCAAGAAATCCTAACATGTCAGTACAACTTTATTAAAAATATTATTAAGAACTCCAAAATCTAAGTTCTATTGGCCACTACCATCACATTAAAATGTATATGGGTAGTGAATACATTGCCCAAATAATAGTACACTGAGACCTTTCCTACATGTAAATTAATTGACAATGAATTTAGTTTTTTCATTCCTTCAATTGAGAAACACTTCATATTGCTTCTACTCTGTTTAAATAGCAAAGCCATTCTTTTCAACAGAGTAGAACCTGGTGCTTCCTTGCAATGATAAAAGCTTTATATTTTTCTGTTTCCTGCCTTTGAATTCTTCCCCTTGAGGTGTTGTGGGTGTGGATGTGATGCCCAGCTGCGACAGCAGGTGGTAGGCAGGAGATAGGCTTGTCTATGTCAGGGCTCTGCCCGGGGCCCTGGATAGTTCATGGTCTGACATAGTAAAAGACTGGGCCCCCTAGGATAAACCCAGATCCATGACATAACCTGGCAAGCTACCCATGGTAGCATTTTCCTATTTGATATGCCAAGAACAGTAGCAATAACGGACCTTATTCCTAACGAATGGAGACATTACTGGTGCTTGCTCAAGTAAATCGATGAACAATGGGAGGACAAGTGATACAAGTGACACAAGTCTTCGGCCTTTGAATATATTCTCTTCTTAGTCCTACTTACTAAAAGGCCTTTTGAAAACTATCACGCAAAACTTAGCTATGATTCATTGAGCTATCAACATTGAGAGAACACTACTGCTTAATTACAGTGAAAATAAAGATTCATGTATAATGAACATCAATCATTTCTCAAACTGAGTTTGAAATAAAATAAAAATAGGTGTTCAGAAGTGTAAAAGGCATTTACAATTGTTTGAATGGTTATATTATTTTATTCTACTATATAGTAATGATTGCATTACTGCTGATGAGAGGATTTCATGTAAGCAATATTCCAACACCACACTCTCTAGTAGTGTATTCCTCCATCCACCATTGTCAGCGTCTCAGGTTCCACTATATGCAAACCATCTCGCCCTTCCCCCTCCTCCCCCAGCCTCCAGCTTAGTAAACTCAGTTTAGTAAACAGTTCTCTGCCTTTACCATTTGTTATTCCTTTACCATGTTTTACTTTTTTCACATCCAATAGATGAGAGAGATCATACTGCATGTTCTATTCTGACTACTCTCCATGAGGTGCTCTCCAAATCACCCCTTGTATCTGCGAATTGTGTGATTTCGTTATTTCTCATAGCCAAGTAGTATTCCATTCTGTATGTTAACTAGAGTTATCTTTTTCTGGTCATCTGATCTTGGGTACTTGGCTTATTTACAGATTTGGCTACCATGAATTGAAAAGATGTTTTAATTAAAAAATAAACTGGCTTATGCAAAAAATACATATGTGGAGGAATTTATCAAATGTTAGAAAGTCTGAAATTGCGCATGACTTTCAAAAAAGTTTTCAATAATGTTTTCACTACATATTATAACTTACACACTTTTTTAAATAACTAGAGTTTTTTTTATTTTGATCTATCTTTTCAAATACTGTGATCTGTCCTTTCAAATACAAACATTGATTTATATATCAAATTATACATTATAGGCTTCAGTTTGTATTTTGATTATTTTGCATTGCCTTTTCTTTATCAAAACCCTATGCAACATCATTCATTACAAGGAGTATCATATAAAGTGAAACAACTTGAAATTATTTGTGACAAGCAAGGTTGGCTAGGATAAGTGGCTACACACTTATTTTTATCAGAAACCTGTATTTTATTTCTCATTCTTACCATCTCCCTGACCCCGATATGCACAAATAACACTTGGTGGAAAGTAAAAACAAAATTATTGACCAAAGATATCTTAATATTTTCATTCTTCACTGGGACTGTATCCCAAATATAACCATTTCTGAAGGTTACCCTAGTTATTCTGCTGTGGAGAATAAAACATAGGTACACTTCATGACATCCCTATCCAGGAAAGCTTAGGTAAACTAAAGGGAGAGGCAGGCGGCACGGCTATTTTATCAGGTTGTTCTTTGATCTTTGCCCTTTGGTCTTTTGTTCTTTGCCATGGGTGAAGGGAGAGATGAAAAACTTTTCATCTGGAAATGAGAAAGCTATCAATCTTAGCTACCAAAACGAGCCAGTACAGTGCACAAATTGAGTGCCTGTTATTTTAAATGGATACAAACAACAACTTGAACCTTTAGCAGGAGCTTTTAAATCATAATAGTCAGAAGAATGTGCTATTCACAACACAAATCCTGAAAAACTGGCTCACGAAAAGGCATATTTTGACAATTTACCCAAAATTAAGGAATAGTAAACAATAAGGTGTCACAAAAATCAGAGTGGCCATGGACTTGGCTTTCTCAGAATCCCTTTTCCTATCATCTTTGTACTGCAGCGCTTCCCCTGATGTGGCTGTAGGGTTCAAGAGTCATATGAACACCATTTTTTAATGGTTCCTTTGAAATATTGATGTAAGGGTGCCAATAAAAAATGGTATTCATATGACTTTACCAACAAAAAGGCATTTATACTTATATTTGACACCAGGCACAAAAAATCACTGTCTTCCCATTCATCATCGATCTGCTCGAGCGGGCACCAGTAACATCTCCATATGACCTGTCTCATGCAAGTAGAGCCCAAGGCAACCTGCTTGCTCCAGGATCATAAAGAGCCTCAAACCATTCCAACAGGTCATGGGAATGAGGTCTATAATTGTTACTAGTATTTGGCATATCAAATATGACACACGTAGCTTGCCAGGCTCTGCTGTGAGGGTAGCATACTCTTGTAGTCACCTGTAAATCCAGCAATTATTGATGAACCACGCCTTGCGGCCTAGCAAGCAGTGCTGTGATAGCCTGGTCTGCTGGGTGGAGTTCTGACGAGGGGAAGTCCAAATGTGGAAAATGGAGGCCCTTATGGAGTGGGGGGGTCGTCTGGCATGTTGTGAGGGTCTGCTGGGTTGGCAGGCCAGGGCTAGAACCTGCCATCCCTCCTGGGCGCCTCGTGAGCGGCTGGGCACAGGGAGAGCCAGTAGCAGCTCTGCCCCCATGTCTGTGAGTCTCTGGTTCAGCATACCTGGGCCGGATACAAAAAAATAATAACATTAAAGCACACTCCTAAATATCTGCTGTCTTCTTTCAGTATCATTTTTGTAGTACCATTGCACATGGGATGTCTGATAAGAAGTATGATAAGCACATTGAGCTGTGCCCATCATTTGCCTGGGTGTGCTTGTTTGCTGTTACACAAAAAACTTGCACACTTAAAACAACAATATACAAAATGAGAATATTTTTATAGAATACACACTTACTACCCATATAAGCCTTTTGTATGTTCTGCATTCCCAGAGGAAAACCACTCAGAAACCAGCATAAGATATGACATTAGAATCTAATAAAGCACAAATGCATTAATTTCCAGAACCCAAAATCGATCCCTATGAGTGAACAAGGGCAGGTGTAGGGATAAAATAGGACTTATGGTTGCTTTTTCTCATTGCTGGGGAACACTGGAAGTCCACAACAGTAAGGAAGCGAATGAATTCCCTTTTATTTAAGGGCCAGTGGTAGACGGACCCAATTTGTGAGTTCAGCCCAGTTCCAAAGACTTTATTCATCAACAATAATTAGAAAACTCTGCTAATACAACCCGAGGTCAAAGAACCCCAAACTGCCAATTCCTGGCTGGACCCAGACCATGTGTTCAGGTGGGGACCAAAACTAAGATGGGTGCTTCTTGCCCAAAAAGCACGTTTTCTTACTTCCAAGGCACCAAAGGCTTGCCCACAAAGAAAGGGTCTATGCAATGACACAAACAAGCATTTATATGCAGAACTCCACGCAAACACACCTAGCCCAGGTGTAAACCAATGGTATTTGCTTCTCAGGCTCCTGTGCAAAGGCTTGTGGAGATTGGGCGAAACACATCTGAGAACAAAAGTATCTCAGGATTTAATACATGGGGACTAGCATATACTATTTTTGACCATGAATATCATACTCCTAGTTGTATTTCTCCAAACGTCCATAAGGTCCATATCTATTCCAGAGTAGTTCTGCATGTTATGCCTTTAGTACTATAAGAGTCATGTCTCTCTTGATCTCATGGGGTGATCTAGCATAGCTGTTTGATCTAGCAGAACTATTTATTTAATGGAGGATTTACCACAACCAGGTTTTATACTGGAAAACTCTACATATATAAAAGGTCCCACGTGGGGCGCATGGGTGTTATAAGACTAATGCTCCAAAGTTTACATGGGATTCATGATAAGAATATTCTGCTATTCAGAGTTATAAAGTCAAATCTTTTCCAATCCTGGCCCCAGTCTCCTATTGTGATCTGCACAAGAGGGATCTGATTGGCATTGGAGTAAGCGCTTGGCCTCAGAGCAATACAATGCAAGCGGCTTTCATCTAGCAGAAACCTGGAGTTCCAGGACCAGCCATTGTGTCCACAAACATGAGTGATCATTTTTACATGAATACTTCTGATGGAGTAGCTTGAGTGCCCTTTGAAACTTTATACCAGAACAATGCTTCCCAAGGTTTCTCATGCAATGATTTAATGTGATATTTGAAGTGATGATATTTGATGTCCTTAAAGGAGGTTGGAGCAACCTGGACTGAGTCTTTACTTGGGAAGAATTCTTAAAATCCTGGGAAGAACACATTCCATTTCTGTCTTATAAGTATGCTACACTAAGCTGATGGAAACTTATTTCTTAGAAGTCGTATTACCATGAAAGCTAAGACGTATCTGTCAAATAAATTGTTCTGAATAAGGACGGGAAAAAAATCAGATAAAAATGTTATTATTAAAGACAAATTCCATTTCTTTGCTCTCAAGATTTAATTTCTCCCATTTGTTTACAGCTCATGTTTTTCCCATGGACTATGTCTGTCCCATATAAGAAAATTATTTTATTCTACTCGATTTCAAGCTTTGTTTTCTATAGAGATACACAAATTTGAAATGAATGTTTATATAAGTTGTATAGTAAGAATCAAGGGTCACATTTTTCTTGTATTTTATCAATTTATAACAGCACCAGTGTTTGAAAGGCTTTCTTCCACAATAAATTGCCTTGGAGACTCTTGGTTTTTAATTGATATTACATGTGAGGCTTATTTCTGGTTTCCCCCATTCTGTTGCACCAATGGAAGTATCTAATTTTATATCAATCACACATTTCTCCACTTATTGCTTATGTGGGAAGTCAGAAAATAATTTGCATTTTTATCTTTGTCAAGTTTTTCTCACTTATTTTAGGCAATTCGATTCGTTAAAAAGTGGTAGGTCCTTAATATTCTTAGTACAATTTGATTTTTAATATTAAAATAATAATTATGTTCACTTTAGTATATAAAAAAGTCAAAGTTTAATATTTCATTATAAAATATTAATAATTAAAATTCAGTAAGCAATTCATGTATCAAATGTTTTATTATATCTGGCAAACATAACTTGGAAGAAACATGTAAAATAGAGCGATAGCCCAGCGGGTAGGGCGTTTGCCTTCTGCGGCCGGCCCATGCCGGCCGGGTTCAATCCCCGGCATCCCATATGGTCCCCCAGCACTGCCAGGAGTAATTCCTGAGTGCAGAGCCAGGAGTAACCCCTGAGCATTGCCGGGTGTGACCCAAAAAGAAAAAAAACATGTAAAATAATGCTACGAATGAACTTATATATTGAGTCAATGTATTGTAGGTGATGTCATTTACTCCTCCCAATTATATTTTCTACGTAAATTAAATTGATTAGTTCTATAGCTTAATTTTGAGATACTTTGTATGAACACTAAATGTTTCTATCTGCATTTTGTGCCATCATTCACTAAACTTCTTTCTGTAATGTTCGAATCTTTCGAATGTAGTGTTCATTTCTGTCTTTACAAATGTATTTCTAAGGGTTTAATTGAAATTTATGGGGCTTGTGCTTTATATTTTTAATATTTTACATTTGAGTTGTTTATAATAAGATATAAATATATCTAATTATTCTACATATAAGTTCTATAAATCTAAATTTGTTTTCAACTCATGGATTTTGGTAGATTAGATAGGATGTCATAGAATATATATTAGGCCTTACATAAAAAAGACTTTTCCTTCTCTTTAAGTCACTATATTTTTAAACTATTTTCAAGTTTTCTGGTGCTAACAAAACATACTTTTTGAATGAAAGTACAAAAAGAACTTATTCAGGATTTTAAAATATTTTGCAGAAAAGATATTTCATTTTCTCTATAAAACATGATTTCAACTTGTAGCAGCATATAGTTGACTTTTCAGGTAGAGAAAATTATTTTAATTATTTTTAGTGAAGAGATTCTATCACAAATGTGCATCATTTCCCTCTCTTCACTCCCCCTCCCAATATATTGTATGAACTCTCAGTGATACTCATCGGGAATCATTCTCAGAGAAAATAAATATTTATCAGTACCATAAATCAAAATAAAGTTTTCTTCTTCCTATGATACATTATCTGGTATTTTCTGATTACAACTTTCCATAATTGATTTAAGTCCAACGTTGCTGCCTTTTCTATTCTATGATGATATTACAAAAGTTCTAATGACTTTAAAATTTTTTTTTGCCATTGTGATTACCATATAGTCTTCACTAGTAGTTTTCTTCAGAGAAGACTATATGCTTTTTTAATTTTTAAACTTTATTTAAATACGATGAATTCCAAAGTTGTTCACACTACAGTTTTTTAAGTATTCAATATTCCAACACCAGTATTCAATATTCAATATCCCACCACCAATGTGCCCTTACCATCACCAAAGACCCTTATTTCCTAACCACTCTTCAAACTTAATCCCTTAGTTTATTACAACAAATATCTCAAATTGTATTGCCAAAGTTGTGAACTTTACACAAAACTGTTAAGTGCATGTTGGACCAACTGTGTTATTGTCATTGCTTTCACTTATTAAACTTATTAAATGTAGTGGGCTTCTATTCAATTTTTTAACAATGTTGTTCATGTTAACTTCTTACAAATATTCAATAGTCAACCCCAAACTGACCAACATGGCAACTTCCACCACAATTACTTCCAATTTTCTCAATCACTTCTTAAGCCTGCCACCTAGCAGATCCTCAATAATTCATTTTATATTGCTTGTTATAGACAATTTGCTGAAATTGTCAAGAAATATTTCCTTAGAAGAAAGTTAATGAGGAAGATTGTTCAATCTCACCATGGAGCCATTAAATTATTAATTCCTTTGTATAAGACATCACTATATGTGTTATAAATAGGCCTTATGACTACATATTTCATTATTACTTGCCTAATACTTACATCCATTAAATGTGGTGTGCTACTTGGTATATCTGTATATTACAGTATACTAGTATACCGATGATAGCATACTAGCATCAGTATGTGGCTGTGTGATCCAGGAATTTGAAAGATTGTAACTGGATGATAAAGTTGTACTTAGATTTATAACTGGGTGGTGCCTTCGAGGTATGGGTAGACCTTTGGCCTTCCTGGAAGAACAGGGAGAAGGAGGGAAGGAGTTGATCACTGACTGTGAATGTCTAGAGATTTGAGTCACAAAACATGCACACTTGATTTTTTCAATGGATTAATTCCTAAGTAGGGAATATTGGAGTAGTGGAGTCTGGCCTTGAACATGGCATGGTTCAAGAAACATGGTTTTCTGTTGCGGGGATCTGTTGGAAAAACCCAGACTCAAACCCAAGTCCCTCAGCATCAGCCTGGTGCAGGGAGGAAAGGAGCATCTCTGCCCAAGACTATAATGTTGAGAGGAGAATTTGGCTCCGTTATAGCATGTCATTTTTCTCAAACAGATACTGACAATCAACAAGGACACATAAGTCTAGAAAAGAAATAAGTTAAACCATCCTTTTATTAAGGGCAGAGACTGAATGTTCTGATCTATTTTACTCCTTAACTACTTAAGGCAAATTAGTTTCATTTCTCACAATAGGAGAGCGGGAGTGGAGTGAAGTCAAACTTTAAATTGAGTTAACCCCTTATTCTTCGTTTTTGTCAAATGGCACCATCAGCTTGTTCTACTAAGGAGACCAGGATTTGTCATCTCCCTTTTAGGATTTCAAAATATGTCATGGAAAGTTCCTGGGAAACGTGATTCACTTTTAAGAACTCATTTCATGCAATTTCACTTGTATTTTCCCTAATTAATTAGTAGAACTGTGGTTGCATATATGCAGTAGTTAAGCTCTTGTTACAGCAATTTTATTTGAAATATATTTTACTTTATACTCATTTTTCCACATCAAAAGGAGCAGTGACTTTAATTCCACATTAATTTCTTGTCATCCACGTCTTCAATTTAATTTCAGTTTCATTTAAATTGTGTAAACACAACCTGTTTGGAATAAGAAAATTGGCTTGTTAGGTATACTTTCTCTTTGTCAAAAAATAATTATTTCTTTCTGATTTTTTGGTACATACTAATATAAAATAAATTGTTTGTTTAAGCTGACACTGAGACTTTATGATATTGCCGATTAGGTTATCAACACATTTGCAGCTTTTTCACTAATTAGTGATATTTGTGGTATAAAACTGCATTTACCATAGAATTTTCACAGCTATTTGAATTCTATATCAAATATTTTTTGCACCAACCAGATGACTTTACATAGAAAATAATGTTTTTTTCTCTCTTGAAGTGAATTTAGAAAAGCATGAGAAAGTTCTGTACTTCCTGGTGTGTGACAGTATGAACAGCAAGGAGTACATGCAGTGACTTTTTCTTTTTCACTTGTATCACTTGTCCTCCTGTTGTTCATTGATTTGCTTGAGCAGGTGCCAGTAAATGTCTCCATCGTTGGGAATGAGGTCCATTATTGTTACTGTCTTTGATATATTGAATATACCACGGGTAGCTTGCCAGGCTCTGCCGTGGCTCTGGAGCTCATCCCAGGGGGCCTAGTCTCTTTCTATGTCAGACCATCAACCATCAAGGGCCCACAGGGCAGAGCGATGGGTGTACCCAAGCCTGACTCCTGTCTGCCACATGCCAATGCAGCCTGGCACTGCAGTCACACCTGCAATATGTTATTACAGGCTTTTGATCATCGAATTGTAGTTTAGTTGCCCACTTTCTAGATTCCAAGAGGGTAAAAAGGTGTTCTGGCAGAATCAGAGGTGAGGTGTCTGTCTTCTTTCCAATAAATTACCCGTGTATCCTAGAGCAAACTATATAGTCTGAGAAATATTTTTGGCCCTCAGTCAAAACCTAACACATCACATTTCCCACAACTTTTGGAATCACTAAGTCATTTTGTAAAAATAAATTTACTAGTAATCACACGGCAGAGCCTGGCAAGTATTTGATATTCCAAAAACCAGTAAAAATTATAGACCTCATTCACATGACCTGAAGGAGTGGTTTGAGGCTCTTCATGTTTCTTGAGAGAGCAGTTTCCCTTGGGCTATACTAGCATGTGACAGGACATATGGAGTTGTTACTAGTGCCTGCTCAAGTAAATCAATGAACTATGGGAAGACAAGTGACTGACTGAAGTCTCAAATTGTAATTGAATCCAGGTACAAAAGAAGGTTCAAGAGATGGCATAGAGATAAAGTGCCTACCTTGAGTGTTGCTGACCCAGGTTTGATCCTTGCCCCCCCACACATAGTAATTTGAGCTCCACCTGGTGTGATCCCTAAGAATAGAGTTAGGAGAAAACTACAAATACAACTTGATGTTGTAAAAACATAAAAAAGAAACAAAAATAAAAAATAAACAAAATAAAACATTTATATACAAACATATGGGATGCCGGGGATCGAATCTAGGTTAGCTACCTGCAAGGCAAATTAAAGACCCTCTGTACTATCTCTCCAGCCCCTAATATTTGTTTTTGTTGTTGTTATTTGTATTTCTGGCCACACCTTGCAATGCACTGGCTCTGGGGACCATAAGCGGTGCCTGGATTCAAACCAGGGTCTCAGCTGCAACCACATGTTAGGCAAATGCCTTGACCTTTAGCTGGCCCATTTTATTTTTATTTATTTATTTGTCCATCTGTCCATCCGTCCATATATTCATCTATCTATCTATCTATCTATCTATCTATCTATCTATCTATCTATCTATCTATCTATCTATCTATCTATCTATCTATCTATCTATCTATCTATCTATCTATCTATCTATCTATCTATCTATCTATCTATCTATCTATCTATCTATCTATCTATCTGTCTATCTGTCTATCTGTCTATCTGTCGATCTGTCGATCTGTCGATCTGTCGATCTGTCGATCTGTCGATCTGTCTATCTGTCTATCTGTCTATCTGTCTATCTGTCTATCTGTCTATCTGTCTGTCTGTCTATTTGTCTCTCTGTCTCTCTGTCTCTCTGTCTGTCTGTCTGTCTATCTGTCTATCTGTCTATCTGTCTATCTATCTATCTGTCTATCTATCTATCTACCTGTCTGTCTGTCTATCTGTCTATCTGTCTATCTGTCTATCTATCTATCTGTCTATCTATCTATCTACCTGTCTGTCTGTCTATCTGTCTATCTGTCTGTCTGTCTATCTGTCTGTCTGTCTGTCTGTCTGTCTATCTGTCTGTCTGTCTATCTGTCTGTCTGTCTATCTGTCTGTCTGTCTATCTGTCTGTCTGTCTATCTGTCTGTCTGTCTATCTGTCTGTCTGTGTGTCTGTCTGTCTGTCTGTCTGTCTGTCTATCTGTCTGTCTGTCTGTCTGTCTGTCTATCTATCTATCTATCTATCTATCTTGCTTTTTGGGTCACACCCGGCAATGCTCAGGGGTCACTCCTCTCTCTGCACTCGGGAATTATGCCTGGCAGTGCTCGGGGGACCATATGGGATGCCAGGGATCGAACCCAGGTTGGCTGCGTGCAAGGCAAATGCCCTAACCGCGATACTATCGCTCTGACCCCTGCTGGCCCATTTTAAAGATTGGGTGTTTCTGCTGTTAAGTTGTTGATTTTGTTTTTTTTGGACCACACCCAACTTTGCTAGGGCTTACTCCTGGCACTGCTTACAGGAATTACTCCTAGCAGTGCTCATAGGATCATATGGAATGCTGGGTATTGAAAGCAAGCATCCTACTCACTGCACAATATTGCTCTGGCCCCTGTGGTGAAGTTTTTTTTTTAATTTTTTTATTATACCACCGTGAGACTATACCACCTACACGGCAGAGCTTGGCAAGCTACCCGTGTTTAATTTACTTGTTATGCCAAAAACTAGTAACAATTATGGACCTCAATTCCATGACCTGAAGAATGGTTTCGGGCTCTTCCTGTCCCTGTAGCAAGCAGATGCCCTTGGGTTACACTTGCTTGTGACAGGACTAATGGAGATATTACTAGTGCCCACTCAAGCAAATCGATGAACAATGGGAAGACAGTGATACTGTGATACAAACACTCACATATTTTTTTACTAGCAATTTGCAATTTACTTGCATTATCAAATGTTTATTTCAGGATTACATTTTTTTTCCACACCAATCACCCTTTCTCCCGTGATTTTCTAGGAATGGAACCTAAACATTATAAAAGCAAGGTTAGTGCTCTCCTGTTAAGCTACATTTGTGGGCTCAAATTATTTTAATTTATGATGAAGGTAAAGTTAAAAGCTGCATTAAGCCTTTAATACTTTAGTAATAGTACTGTGTTCTTAATGAATTATTTTTAGAATGTTAATATAAAGTAAACAATAGAGATAATTAAGAACATAGAAAAGATAAAACAAGATTTGCTTTTTTTATCACATGAATATGCATTTTCCATCTTTTTTATTACAAACTTATTAACAATACATTAGATAATCAGAGATTGCCATGCTAAATGAAAAGAACTTGCAAATAGATTGTGATGACAAACAACGTTTTATGGTGACTTGCCCAAAGGCCCTAGAATAAAACTGCCTTGAGGAAATCCACAAAGAAAAAATTTTATTCACCAGTAATATGAGGCTTAGTCACCAATAGTAGGAGGGTCGTTGTGAAAACAAGACTCTTTGCCTCCCGGCCATGAGCAAAGGATTTATGTTTCAGGGTAACAGGTTGATCTGAAGTAAAAGGATCAAGGAAATAAGATTTGTGATGTCAGGCTAGACAGTTCTCTAAAGCTGATTGCCTAAGGGTAAGCCACTCTAGAGAGTAGATTCTGCAGGTTGAAGTTTAATAAGAAAAATGACAGTTTAAGCAACTTTATCCATTAGGAGGATGTTCAAAGGAGGGGCATATTGATGTAGACTAAACATGAAAGTTCTAATTTTTTTATGTAAATCTAAAATAATTATTCAGTATGTTCTAGGTAGGATAACAATACACATGCCTTCCTCACTTGATCACTTGATCACTTGAATCCCGTTATTCATCGATTTGCTCGGCGGGCGCCAGTAACATTTCCATTGGACCTATCACGTGCCAATGTGGCCCAATGGCATCTGGTTGATTCAGGAATATGAAGAGCCTCAAACCGTTCCTTCAGGGTCTTGACAAGGAAGTCTGACCATCTTGTAGGTGGGCGGCCACGTGATCTTTTGACATTCTGTGGGATCCAGTCGGTAATGGCTCTAGTCCAGCGGTTGTCTCCAAATCGCATTACATGTCCAGCCCATCTGATATTCAATGCCTTAGCAAAGCGAGACAGCATCCCTGATTCTGGAATAGCGGCCGGAGGTCAGAACTCCGGATGCCTTCTCTCACTTGATGAGGCGTGATATTCCAAGCATAGCTCTTTCGATTCCTCTCTGGGAGACACGAATAGCATTCTCATCCTGCTTCTGTAGGGCCAAGGTCTCTGAGGCGTATGTTAATGCAGGGAGAACGGTGGAGTCAAAGAGACGTGCCCAAATCCGGAGGGTTCTTTGTCCTTTTAGCTATTTCTTAGATGCCTTTGAAGACATTCCATGCTTCTCTCCCTCCTCCTATGCAGCTCAGGTTTTAGGTCGTTCATCATCTTGATTTCTGACCTAGGTACACATAACTGCTGCATTCAGAGATGTTTGTTCCATTGAGAGTGAATGGGGCCTCTGGAACTAGTTCATTATTCATGAACATAGTTTCCTTTAGATTCAGCTGTAGACCTATCTTTCCACATTCTCAGTCAAAGTCAGCCAGCATTTGTGCCGCTTTGCTAATGTTTGGTGTTATTAGAACAATGTCATCAGCGAAGCGGAGGTGGTCTAGTTGCAGACCATCTATCTTCACTCCCATTCCTTCCCATTCTAATTGTCGCATGATGTTCTTGAGGGTGGCGCTGAAGAGTTTTGGTGAAATGGTATCACCCTGTCGAACCCCTCTTTTCACATTAATGATCACTTCTTTGTAGAATGGTGAGATCCTGGTGGTGAATCCGTAATACAGCTCACGAAGGATTTTTGATGTATTGGGTTTGAACACCCTGTTTGACTAGGGCTTCGATGACTGCATCAGTCTCCACAGAATCAAAGGCTTTCTGTAAATCAATGAATGTGAGACAGAGCGGCATCTTGTACTCCCCTACAAACCTCGATGAGCTTGGTTACTGTGTGGATATGGTCGATTGTGCTGGAATCCTTTCCGGAAACCTGCTTGCTCCTATTGTTGTCCTTCATCTAGTGTTCTGCTAATCCTGTTCAGGATGACTTGTGTAAACAGCTTGTAGATGACGGGACAACAGGTAGATGGGGTGATAGTTGCCGATGTCGTGAATGTCTTTCTTCTTGAACAGTAGAACTGTCCTGCTGGTTTTCCATTGGGAGGGCACCTTGCATTCAGACAGGTAGCGTGTGAAGAGCCGAGCTAGTGTATTGATGAGTACTGATGGCAGATTCTTCAGGTGTTCGGGTCTGACTTTGTCTGGGCCTGGTGCTGTTCCCTTCTTTACCGATGAGATGGCATGTCGGATTTCAGAAGGGAGAATGTTGGAAATGACATATCCATCCTGTGGAATTTGGTATGTGGGCAGGTGGATGTGACTATGAAAGAGATTTGAGTAGAAGTCCTGGATTATCTTCTTCATTGCCTTTCTGGAAGATGTGATAGATCCATCAGGCGTCGGAGGGCTGTCATCTTGGTCTTATAGTTGGCGAAGGACAGAAGGGCTGTGCGAATGCTTTTCCCGACTTCTGATGCATCTTTCAATATTTCTGCTCTTCTGTCTTTGAGTTCTTCTTTTATCGCTTCACTGCACTGTTTAGCAAGTTTGGATGTTAGCATTTGGTCTCCTGAGGCTCGCGCCTTGCCACGTTGGCGAATGAGCTCGAGACTTTCTGAAGACAGGCATCATTTTTTGTTTTTTCTCTCTCGGCATTCTTCGCACAATCATGGAGGTGCTGAACCAGTCGGTTGTATTCTTCATCGAGGTCGTCAATGATGGTATCTTCCCATGTTGCTGCAATGGTGTCAAAGAGTTCCCAGTTGGTGGTCGTTCTGGGAGTTCTCTTCTTAAACTTTGCAGCCTTTTCTCCTCTTTGCAGGAAGTAGAATTTTGCATGAAGGGAGAAGGTGGTCTGATCCTTTTTTGGAATATGGGGGCGACAGCTATATCTGTCAGACAAAACCGTCGATTGAAGATGATGTTGTCATTTTCATTGTCAAATTGTCCGCCAGGAGATTCCCATGTCCAACGTTTTGCTTCAGCTTTCTGGAACTGTGAATTCCCATGAATAGTCTTGGTGGACATGATGAACTCAGATAGTCTCTCACCCTGTTCGTTCCATTCTAGGCCATGGGTCCCGATGTGGAGTTCTTCAGCCGATCTTCTTGGTCCTATCTTGGCATTAAAATCACCGACTTTGATCTTGTAGAAGGTGTGATCTTTTTTATAGAACTCCTCCAATTTCATGTAGAATTTCTCAATTTCATCTTTTTTGTATGTGGATGTTGATGCGTAGACAATGAAGATAGAAATTGCTGGCAGTGGGCCACATCTCTTCAAGTGTAATCGTCCTATTCGGTTTGTTAGGCATTCAAATGAATCAATGTTACGGCCATGTTCATGTTGACAAGGACACCAGTGCCACCGATGCCTCTTTTCGTCGCATGTTCCAAGGAACAATTCTTCTCCAGTGTCAAATACAGCATGATGCAACTGGCGCCTCCTCGTCTCATTCAGACCAATGATATCGTACTTGATCTTTTGCACTTGCAGCATCAGATCCTCAATATATGCTTCCGATGCCAGCATACGTGCATTGAAAGTACAGACAGTCATTTTAGTCCTTCTTCGTTTTGGCATTCTAGGATGGCCATGAAATTTTATCAGGCATTGCTTGTTTGCCTTTCTTACTGCTGCCATATTAAGGGCTCTTTTGGGGTCAGGAAAATAAACATTTCTGTTACTGGATTTGGCATATCGAACACGCATCGGACAGCTTGCCAGGCTCTGCCATGCGGGCACTATTTTCTCATTACTTTGTGGGGCTCTCTCATAGGGATGGGGAGAATATTTCACGGTAATTTGGAGGTAAATCTGCTCTTCCGGGTGTACCTGTGTCTTAGGCTCAAGCATTCCTGCTCTTGAAATACTCTCCTCTGAAGGGCGGGTCTCTGTGTGGTAGGTCCTTGTAGGCTAGGTTTCTGACAAGCCAGGCTGGATACTGGATTAATCTGTGGGCTGGAGACTGGATTAGTCTGCTGGGTGGAGATCTTACCTGCTGCAGATTGTGGATTGTGAAGATCACTGCCAGCATGGTGTGGGGGGTTTCTCTGGGCTCCTCTGAGGCTCCATCAGGATGGTGGACTCTGGTCGGAAGTTGCTCTCGTGTTCCATGGAATACAGGGGGGTTCAACGGGGGAAAGCTGGTGTGTGCTCTGCCGGGTGTACCTGTCATGCCCTCCTCAATGTAGGTATAATGCCTGTTTTGAGGTCTCTAAATGTAGGTGTGTACAAAATACCAAAAAACAACAAAGAGTTTATATGATAAAATGTGACCTATTAATCCAAAAATATATTGACACCTGAGATTTGCCTCATAATGATCCAAAAATATGGAGCATTTTATGGTGCTCATAAAATACCATATGAGTATTTTATGATCAACTGGTACTCTGAAGATAGGAGGATGGCTGTCAGGGACCCACTTGGATCCCCAACAACATCAAACAATGAGTTTCTTTTTCCTCCCAGGCCAGCAGGAATGGATAAAACCTCACAAGTCCTGAGCAATTCCAAAATGCTTTTACTAATTATCAGTAATAGAACAAGCTCTGACACTACAATCCAAGATAATGAGATTCCCCACAACTCTAGGTCTCAGTCAGAATTCTGGCCATGCACTTGAGCCAGGTCTCCTAATAAAGTGGATGTATCTACCTCAAGTCAGCCCCCTTATATACCCAAAAAGCCATAATCCTTTCTTCAGGGAGGGTGTCAACATAGATCAAGGAATCAAATCAACTTCTTGATATAGATGTAGGGTGGTGCCACACTTGTTTCAGGTTTAAATTAATAATTACGCCAGGGTCTATTCCCTTACTCTGTGATTATCTCTTATCACAGAGAAAAGAAGAGAGAGAGACAGATACAGAGAGACAGAGACAGAGAAAGACAGAGACAGAGAGTGCTGGTTCAAAGAAATACATCTTAATTGATGTATATTCATGGCGATAAACACTATATAATCTCATCGACCTCATGCAGTTTAGATGACACTCACAAGGTCCTTCTTATTTCTATTCTGTACCAGGATGATTATGAGATTCTGAGTGTCTTGTCCTCTATTTACTGAAAGGGTCATGCTCATCTGCTCTATGGTAAACTAGTATGATCCCCCTCCTTTGATCTTAAATGGTAATCTCAGTGTAACCAGGGTGGTGGTCTCCTGGTAAATTCTCACTGTCCCACACTGGGACCAGTGGGTATTAAGAAGGAATTATTTTCAATCTAGATATCATTGAAATCATAGTAGAGATTATAATATTTCAGAATTATTAATTCAGAATCAAAATTCCTCCATCAGTGTTTACACAGAACAGAGATCTCATTAGGATGAATCCAGGCTTAAAGACATGTAAGTAGTTTAAACAGCAAAGAACCCAAGCTAGCTAAAAATTGTCGTCCCACAGATGGCCGTGTTTTGATCGAAGTGCAGGGGACTATTTATGGTAGAATCTTGGATATATCAGTGATGTGACAAACTTCACTGAGCCTAAGTTTTAGGCTGAGTATTTCCACTAAGATGTTGTAAAAGAAGTGCCAGGGAAATAGTTGAGTGGCAAGGGATTAAACACACCTTATGTGTTTAATCCTGGGCATCCCATAGTTGTAGGCGACAACTGAGGTAACCTTGGTGGCCCTTAACACTACTGGGTCTAGAAGCTCTAATACCAGCTATCAAACTGAACTGACAGTATCACTTGAATGACCTGTGGGATTCCTGAACACCACTTTGGAGAACCCCACAATATTTGTGAGCGGAGGACCAGAGAGGTAGAATAAGCCCTAAGCTGCTTTGCCCTGAACTCATCAATTTGGGTTTAATTTTTTGACACTGCATATACTCAGTCCCCTAGAAAGGCCCTGAGTGATCACTAAATCAGAGGCAGGAGTAAGCCTTGAGTACTGCCACCAAGTATGGTCTAACATAAATAATCAATAGCCATAATAAATAAATTTTTGAAGTTGAAAAAGAAGAAGATATTTAAAAATGTTCAAGGGTTCATAAAGAATTCATGAGTTCTCTCAATTTTGAAATCAGAAACTTTACTGGAATTTAGTATTTCCTAGCATTATGAATAATAAAAAATCATTTGAAAATACTAGAAGAACTACAAAATACTAAGAAAATAGAACTTTCTTAGGCATCATGAAAGAATGATGAGTAGGGAAGCAGATCAAGAGATCAATTCCAGAATCAATGTAACAATATCACTTTAAATAACCTTGGTGAAATAAAGGATGAAATGAAGATTATATGTCCTATGATTTTACACAGTTTTATTGAGGAGATTAAAGATCAAACTATAGTGCAACATAAATTTACAGTATTCAAATTAAACATTCCATTTTATAGCACTCCACAAGCACACACACACAAAGCTAGCCTCTTAGGCACAGATTGAAAGGTCAGAAAGTGAAGTTTTCCTCTCAGATTCTTGGAGGTCTCTTTCTTTTCTATTTTAAATTGCTGTTAATTGCTGATAAATGGTGGCAATTTATTATAAGAAGACAGTATTGTATCTAGCTAGTGGAGCATAAGAAAGCATTGTTAAGCAAAATCTCGTGGATCTGGTAGAGTCTAGTTTTTAAAAACAAAAAAAAAAGGCAGAGAAAAGTTTAGAGATTAAGAAAAGGAATAAGGTATACAGGGTCTCCAAAGTGTGTCCACCAATGCAGTATGTTACTCAGATAATGTTCTCCAAGTCCTTAGGGATGCTGACAAAATTAGTATCAGGTATTCCTTTACTTCGTACATGAATTTATACTTGAGTTATTGAGGTAATGCTGAGTTTCAACAGTGCAAATGCTTGCCTTTTTTAAAGGTAGACTATTCCATCAACACCAACCTTCAGATTGCTAATTATTCCTGCCTATCCCATCCATGTTTGAGCAAAAGGCAAGTTTTTGTATTTTCTGACAACTAAGTATTATTTCACTGCATATCATCTTAGCCATATATATCGAGGACTTGATGGTGCAAGCGCAAAAGATCAAGTATGACATTATTGGTCTGACCAAGATGAGAAGGTGTCAATCACATCAAACCATTTTTCGACACCGAAAAACTGTTCCATGGAACACACAACAAAAGAGGCATCGGAGGTGTTGGAGTCCTTGTCAACACAAACCTGGCCATGAGCATTGATTCATTTGAGTGCCTAACAAAGCCGAATCAGGCGATTACATTGAAGAGATGTGGCTCACTGCCAACAGTTTCTATCTTATTTTGTTACTGTATCTTCACATGGCACAGTAGTGTTCTAATTTTTCTTCTAAATAAAATGATTCATCTGAATATTGTTTTCCTTCTATAAAAACTGATTCATCTGAATATCACTTGATCACTTGAATCCCGTTATTCATCTATTTGCTTGAGCGGGAGCCAGTAACATTTCCATTGGACCCTATCACATGCCAATGTAGCCCAATGGCATCTTATCTGAATATAGTTTTTAAATTTTCAGAACTTAAATGTCATTTCTGATATTTAATAGTTTCTAAAGCTCCACCTCATATTAGTATCCTACTAGAGATTAGTTGTATTAATTTATGATGTTAGTGGTGGAAAGGGTAATAATCAGTATAGTACATAATGAAACATGAATGATTAATTGTGAATAAAAATTATCATGTGGAATTAGGAATAGTCTTAAAATTATATGAAAACTCTTAAAATCCAGAATAAAGATAAATTTGATTAAGAAGTAGTGTGGTATCAGTAGCTTTCACTTGAATCTGTGACTGCTTCTCAGTTCACATTTAGAAACACATACTGATTTTCTAGGGCCAATTATGAGAACAGGAGTAAGAGGAGCTAAATTACCTACCAGGAGTATGGATTGAAAGAGTAGACACAGATACACCCGGCAGAGCAGAAACCAGCTTTCCCGTTGAACCTCCTGCATGGACCACGAGAGCAACTTCAGAGCTGAGTCCACCATCCCGATGGAGCCTCAGAGGAGCCCAGAGAAACCCAACACCTTGCTGGCAGCGATCTTCACAATCTACACTCTGCAGCTGGTAAGATCTCCACCCAGCAGATTAACCCAGTCTCCAGCGGGCAGATTAATCCAGTCTCCAGCCTGGCTTGTCAGAAACCCATCCTACAAGGACCCACCCTGCAGAGACCCGCCCTTCAAAGGAACCCTTCATCATGCGATTTGGAGACAACTGCTGGACTAGAGCCATTACCGACTGGATCCCACGGGATGTCAAAAGATCACATGGCCGCACACCTACAAGGAGGTCAGACTTCCTTGTCAAGACCCTGAAGGAACGATTTGAGACTCTTCATATTCCTGAATCAACCAGATGCCATTGGGCTGCATTGGCACGTGATAGGGTCCAATGGAAATGTTACTGGCGCCCGCTCGAGCAAATCGATGAATAATGGGATTCAAGTGATCAAGTGATCAAGAGTATGGAAATTTGATGTTAGAAATAGAACAGTTCAAGGACTGTATTTAAAATATGGTGGAAACATGATTGGGAGAACTGGAATAGTTAATAGGAGATGCCAATTTCAGTTTAAGAAGATGTGAAATATAACCTAATACAGGTAAAGTCTGAGTTTCTTTCTTATTATACCACTGTGAGATATAGAAATGTTCATGATTGGGTTTCAGTCATACACTGTTCCAGCACCCATCCCTCCACACCATTCCCACCACCAATGACCACCAAATTCCATCCCCCTCCCTCAGCCTCCCTATATAGTAGGCACTTTTCCTTCTCTCTCTCTCTCTTTCTCTCTCTCTCTATCTCTCTCTCTCTCTCTCCCTCCCTCCCTTCTCTTACACATTTTGGCTTGCCCTACAGACATTTTGGATTATCATGAAATCCATTTAATGTAGATTCTCAATGCTCAGTTCTAAGGACTGAATTTCTAAATAGTAGCAAATTACCCTATTTACAAAGGTTTTGGAGACAAAAATAAATAATAAGAAAAAGAGATGAGGAAATTAAGTGTAATGGTATTAATCGATCGGTATTTCTGACTCCTATTTGCATTATTTTTTCTCCACAGTAAATTTTGGGGTTGAAGTACTTGCGGCCAGGAAGCTAGCTAAAAGGCTGGAGTGTGTGCTTGGCTTGCAAAACCCTAGTGTTGATCTCTGGCACTGCGTGGTTCAGAGAGTGACCTCCAATAACTGAACAATCAGAAGCAGCATCCACAGTATCCCTCAAATGAGCATCCAACTCCGAAGAGAAAAACACTGCTACAGTCTCTGTTGACCATTAACCAGCCTTCCTCTTCCATCACACCAAAGCTGACTCAAAAAACTCACGGAGGACTTGAGAGAACACTTAGGCAGGGTCAGCTTGCTACTTTATTTATTTTTTGGTTATTTTTGCTTGTTGTTTTAAAAAAAAAATGGCAATAGCCAATTGGAAACCCATCTACTCTAGAACTCTTTTTTTTTTTTTTTTTGGGTCACACCCGGCAATGCTCAGGGGTTTCTCCTGGCT
Source organism: Cryptotis parvus (assembly GCA_021461705.1). Lineage (NCBI taxonomy): Eukaryota > Metazoa > Chordata > Mammalia > Eulipotyphla > Soricidae > Cryptotis > Cryptotis parvus. The sequence goes on along the minus strand of JAJIBD010025905.1, from coordinate 66,465 downwards.
CTGCACTCAGGAATGACTCCTGGCGGTGCTTCGGGGGACCATATGGGATGCCGGGATCGAACCCAGGCTGGCATGGGCCGGCCGCGTGCAAGGCAAACGCCCTACCCGCTGGGCTATCACTTCGGCCCCTAGAACTCTTTTTTTTAATTGAGAGAAATGACCTACTGAGTTACTATTATACATTATCTCCCTTTCCCCTTTAAATATTTTCCATCTACTCATGCTGAATCGTTCCAAGAAGATTGTTCCAGGAAACCGTCTCCAGGCCCTCACTTTGCTCTTCTTACCAAATCAGGTAGAGCTCAATCCTATTGTGCATCCTGAGAATTCAGCTCATCAAAAGTTGGATGCTCCTTTGAGAGATACTGTGGAGGCTACGTCTGATTGTTCAATTCTTGGAGAAATGTGCTGTCCTCTGGGTAATTCCGAGGAGCATAGACTGAAGGTGACTTTCCCTATTTTTTTAAAATGTGGTTAATGTCTCTACCCATTTTAGTTTCTCAGTGTTTCATAATACTACCCTGCAAAGACATTCTGCAAATGTTGCCTCATTTACTCAGATTATTATTATTCTCAAGATGTAAGACATCTTTTAGGGCCAGAGAGATAATAGAGCTGGCACGGCTTGCCTTCCTTTAAGATGACCCATGTTCCAGTCTTAGGTACCAGAGCCCTGCCAGGAGTGATCCCAGAGTACTGCTTTGGGTGGCCCCAGAACAAATAATGACAGCAACAAAATCATTATTATAGTGAAATTAAGAGAGCAACAGGTAGGTATCTTTACAAGTCTAAGAGGAGTATCTTTACAAGTATCCTTACAGATATCCTTATACATTTCAGAGATCCTTTCAAATCTCAGAACTTACGTCAATACAGTTTTCCCAGCTTACCTATGTTTAATACTCTAAACCTAATATCATCAAAAGTTCTGCTGCACTGTTTCAAGTATTACATACAGCACATGTTAGTAATACCCTGTTAATTCCTCTGTAATTTAAATTATTTCTTACTTATTAAGGACACTCTTCACTGAGGTGGAGCTGAGAAGACTGGATTTACTTGGAGAGTCAATTAATGAAAGCATGGATTGACTAAGACAAGGCAAATTATCTGCTTTAGAGGTGGTATTTGAAGGGATTTCAGATAGGGTCATATTCACTTTCTATCTCTCTCTCACAGTCTCACCCACTTGCATTTGCATACACACAAACTTTACCAACAGAAGTATCTCCTTCTCGATAACCCTCATCTAAGTGAGATCATGCCACATTTATTTTTCCTGATTCACTTTACTCAGCGTGACATTCTCTTGTTCAATCCATGCTATTGCAAAGGTAAGATTTCATTTTCCCAGAAGTGGAGTGATATGTCATTGTTTCTGCATGTTACACGCTCTACTCACTGATCTGTCTTTGGGCAGAGCATTGTTTCTATATCATTTGCTATTGTAAATAGCATCATAATAAGCATATGTGTTCAGATAACTATCACTATCTTCCCGTTCATCATCTATTTGCTAGAGCGGGCACCAGTAATATCTCCATATGTCCTGTCTCATGCTAGTAGAACCCAAAGGCATCCGCTTGCTCCAGGAAAATAAAGAGCCTCAAACCATTATATTAGGTCATTGGAATGACCTAATATAAATGTTACTGGTATTTGGCATATCAAATACGACACGAGCAGCTTGCCAGGCTTGCCGTGCGGGTAGCATACTGTTTCAGTCACCTCTAAATAAAACATTTATTGATCAACTGTGAGGCCGCTAAGCGGCCGGCGCAACCCCGGCTGCGAGACGGTCTGTTGGGTGTAGTTGTGATGAGAGGAAAGTCCGGATGTGGAAAATGGCGGCCCCCATGGAGTAGGGGGTCGTCTGGCTTGTTGTGAGGCTCTCTGCTGGGATGGCAGACCAGGGCTAGAACCCGCCATGCCTCCCGGGCACCTCATGAATGGCTGGGCACAGGGAGAGCAAGTAGCAGCTCTGCCCCATGTCTGAGAGTCTCTGGTTCAGCATACCTGGGCCAGACTGAAAAACAAAAAGCTGCTGCAGGGTGGGTGTTGATGATCCCGGCTGTGATAGACTGGTCTTCTGGGTGGAGTTGTGAGGAGAGGGAAGTCTGGATTGGAAAATGGCAGCCCCCATGGAGTTGGGGGGTCGTCTGGCTTGTCGTGAGGCTCTGCTGGGATGGCAGTCCAGGGCTAGAACCCACCATGCCTCCTGGGCACCTCATGAGCGGCTAGGGACAGGGAGAGCAAGTAGCAGCTCTGCCTCATGTCTGAGATGTGTTCAGATCACTTTGAAAATATATGCTTTGGGGTTCTAAAGATCCATAGGGGAAATCTGCCAGATCATATGGTAGTTCTATTAAAAAAAAATTTTAAAAGTCATAGTATTTTTTTATACAGCCTGAACATGTTAAGCTCCCCATGAGGGTTATATCTCTACAGGCCTAATAGCATTTTTCTTTCAATTTATGGAGATTTTTGACAGAGGAAGTTATCATAGATGCAGTATGATGTCTTATTGTTTGGATTTTTATTTACCTGATTGTTGGAGGACATATTTAGCTAATCTGGGAGTTTTGTTGTTTTGCTCACTCCCAGCTTAATCTTATTTAAGCCAAGGTTCATTCTAATGAGATCTCTCTTCTATGTAAACACTTCTAGAGGGTGTGGCAGTTACAGAAGTCACCTTGATTGAATAACTTCTGACTTATACATCTACTAAGACTTCTATGTTTTCTAGATTGGGCACAGCTCCTCTTTATACCCACTGCACCCAACGTGGGACAGTTAGAATTTACCAGGAGACTACCACCCCTGGCTACGCTGAGACTAAAGGTAGACTATAGGAAGGATCATACTAGTTTGCAGTAAGCAGGCGAGTATGACCCTTTTAGTACATGAGAACAAGATACTCAGAATCACCCTGGTGCAGATAATAATAAGGACCTTGTGGGTATCATCTAGATTACATGAAGCTCATGAAGTTAAGATGTATTACTTTATATCAGCCCCCTCTCTCTCCAGTGTTTTACATAAGAGATAATCTCGGGATTAGTCCTTGGTGTAACCTTTGTTTATACCTACAATACGGTGTGGCACTACACTCTGTTTAGGGTTCTTTGTTGGCATGACAACCTCCGATGGGGTTACCTTGGTGTATATAAGGGGGCTGACTTGAGGCCCCTTCACCTTTTGCCTTTTGGTTCCTCAGCCTTCAGCTTTTTGGCTCCTGCGGCTTTTGGCTTTTGGCTTTTGGCCTTCTTCTTCCCTGTGGGATCTCGCCTTGTGGGCGTTTATTCCCCTGGGAAGTTTTTACACGTGATGGTCGCCATCTTGGCCGACACGTGGCTGGGGTTCTAGCCTGGAATCCTAAGCATTGGGTTTTTCCTTTTGCTGATTTGTATGACTGAACCTGTGATAAGTAAAGCCTTTTAAAACTGTATCAGATTCCTGAGTGTTCATCCATTCCTTGCCGGCCGGAGGTAGAAGGGAACTCGCTTCCCGGCACTGTCGGGACCCCGGCGGGCGCCCCGACACCTGATAATAGCTATTAATACACTTTTTAAAAAATGTGTTTAGGGGTATACTTTGTTCAATATTTATCCCATTTTCTTGGGGTGGTTAGTTTGGTACTTGCTGAGTTGTAAGAATTTTTTAAAAACTGTAGTGTAACTACCTTTTCTAAATGTGTGCTGTGTGACTATCTTCTCCCTGTTAGGAGAATAGCCTTTGATCTTAAGGATGGTTTATGTCACTGTGCAAAATTTTTTTTGTTTGATGATTCCCATATGCTAGTCTTTGCCTTTTTTTTTCATCAATGGCCTCAAATCTCATGACAGAACTCACTATCATAAACCACTTTTGCATATGCTTTCTGTAATGTAATTTATAGTTTCAAGAGAAACATCACATTTTTAAAATCTTTTTTTGTGCATGGCATAAGTTTGCGATTTAGTTTCGTTATTTTGTATAAATCTATCAGTTTCCCCAACACTATATTGAAGGCGTTTTCCTTTATCTACTTCATGTCTTATTTCCTTTGCCATAAAGTGACCTTTCTGCATGTGAAATACTAGTTCTGGACTCTCAGTTCTATTCTACTAACCTATGTGTTTATTTTAATCCCAATATCATGCTGTTTTGAGTGAAATAACTTTTGTACTATAGATTGAAGTCAGCATAGTTTGCCTCTATTCCTGTATCACCTCAAATATATGATGAATATGGGTGGTCTTTAGTTATCCTTTAAAATTTTGGTAATGTTTATTGTATTTCTTTTTAAGAATGTAATTGAAATTTTAAGAAAAGAGTGCACTGAATCTAGGTCTTTGGATTTCAATGCTTAGTGGAAATATTGATCTATAATTTTCTTCTTTTTATGATTTTTTTGTATCCATTTTATATTACGCTAATTTTGTATATTTTGGAAATAGCTTCAAAAAAGAGTAAATGTTGAAAGTACCAAAAATATTTTGCATATAATATAAATTATTTATAGTTGGTTACTCATTGCAAAAATAGAAATTGAAAACCTATTTAATTATATTATAATTTTATTTAAGTACAAAGTAGGATCTGAATATTGAAACAAAAATAATGTATAAAAACCTTACATATAATATAATACTATATTATTATATAAAATATATGCGTGTCTTCTAAATATATTTACATAAAAATTATATAGTATATCATCTTTTCAATTAAATTAGAGACAGCTAAGGCTTGTACATATGAATGAAAATGTAAAAATGTTCTTAGGAGGAAGATGCCCTACTGAATTAGAGAAAATATTTGCACACAATACAGCTAAAAGATTGATGTCCAAGGTCTATAGACAACTTATAAACCTAAACAACAAAATGCAGCATCCACATTCACATTCACAAATGGATACAGTAAAAGATAATTACTACCCCTTGCCTCCAACCGAAACACACATGGCCAACAGGCATATAAAATATTATCATTTCACTCATGGTCAGAGGAATGAAAATCAAAACAAAATTGAAAGACTCACTAATGCCAGTGAGAATGGCATATATCAAAAGAATTGAATGAATTAGTATACTGATTAGGATTTTGCTGAAAAATGGAACCCTCATCCACTCTGGGTTGGCTTACCCTCCTTGGAAAGCAACATGTGCCAGGATAAAAGATAATTCCTTTAACTAATGTCTTTAATAGGTATCTTTGTATATTAAACAAAAAACAAATATAATGTGGACTTACATTACCTGAAGATGAAAAATCTATAAACATATGGCAAAATAATGGTGATAATTAGATTTTGAATACTATGTGGAATTTGTCACAATGTTAAGTTTTAAAGTTATGTGATTGATTAAGGTACATGTACTCTTTGGAGTGATCTTTAACTTCGATGTTTTATGAAAAATATATAGCCCTAAAAACAATAGGTAAAGCAGTAGACTTCACTTGTAAATGTACTGTTTCCAGGTTTCTACCGTCAGATAATGACAAAATAGATTCTACAACTTTCAAATAATTATCAGATTCAGATATTGGGAAACATGTTTATTTACAACTGTCTTAATCCTCATATAAAATTACAGATAGTACCAACACCTTGAGGCTTTGAACCATTTTGGACCTCTAGACTTGGAAAACTAGGGGATATAATTCAATGAATGGTTGATGGCTGAGATAGAAGAAAAAACATTGAGTTTATATGATTTTATTAGACCTAACTTTATAAAAATTAACATTTTAATTTGTGACAATACTTGCTGCCACACATAGTCACAATTTTATGGGGGTGAGAGGCAATTTGTCAAACTGACAAGAAAACAAATTCCCTTTGGCTATGATTCTTTTTATACATATTCCATAGATGTAAGAAAGCATAAAGCACTACTCCTTGTGCTACACAATGAGTTTGGCAAATAAGTTTTTAATATTTCACAGAGCATAATTAACAGAATCATTTCTCCTGAGTAGAAGTCGTCCTGCTCAGGAGAAATGCTTGGAGGTATTCCCTCTAAGATTCTCCTTGTGATACTTAGGGACATTGAACTATGTTTTCTGGGGAAACAAAATAAAGAGCTCTCTAATATGAAATCTCGGATGCTTCATAGTGCTCTTCAATATATTAGGGTTTGGTTTGTTTATGTTTATGTTTTCCTTAAAAGTCTGTTTCACTGAGCAGAGAAATAGTAAAAAGGATCAATCACTTCTCTTGCACCATTGACCCTGATTTGCTCCCCAGCACCACATACAGTTATCCAGACAGTACCAGGATTGACTCCAGAGCAGAGTCAGGAATTAGCCCTAAGGACAGATAGAGCTGGCCCCAAGCTGAAACAAATTGTTGTACAAACATGGTAGGGGTAAGTTTTAATTACTTGTAACATTACTACAAAAATGTGAATTACAAGCTGATTTTACACAGAATGAAAATGATCTAGAGATGTGGTTATGAAAAAAACATTCCAGGGTAGCCAAAATCATAATATAATATAATATAATATAATATGATATATATATACATATATGCATTCCTCCACCAACTCTATCAACCTAATTAATATTTAATGGAAGAATCTACAGATAAATGTTGCAATGTGTCTTTTATATTTTAAATAGACCAATAAGTGTTTATGTGATTTGAATTTTGATGTAAATATTTATCCTTCCTCTAAGAAGTTTGTCCAGGCATTAGATTATGTTTGTCCAGGCATTAGATTATGACCTTTGATTAATAAAATTCAACAGGAATGAAAAGGTTGAACAATGTCATATTTTGTCCAACACCTACAGAATGCTGACGAAATGTAGTGATATGAGACAGGTAAAAAATATCTTCCTCACTGAGAAAAATAGCCATTTGAGCGAGGTTAAGCTTCCTGCTGGCAGGAAAATTCTATGATGTCCTGAGAGACCATGGAAAGAACTTGATAGGAAAGCTGGAGGTACCTTGGTCGAGGAAGCAACATTGCTGCTGTCTTTGAGGATGGTATTTGTCCTAATTCTTTGCGAGGTGGTCCAGAGCAAGAGACGAAACACAGAAGTTGAGAGAGCCTGTCTCGGGGACAAGAAATAAAAAGGTGACTAGTTTACGCTCACTCCAGCTCTGATCCTGTATGAGAATTGATGAAGGAGAGTCAAGACCAAGTGACAGGAAAGGGGCCCCAGACGTGGGGTGCGGCCCCCAGACCGCTCATCACAGAAGCTAGAGTTTCAAAGCAAATCCACAGATCTGTGATGCCTCCTAGGGTGATTTTTTGCATAGCCATCTAAACCCTGTGATTGAACACTGACTTCGGCCTCAGAAGAAACCATGGCCAAACTCAGTGACTCTGTGATTCCGTGCTGGTTTAACCCTCCTTTCATATCTCATCAATGATCTCCACCACAATCCAGTGGCTACTTAGAAAACGAGGCTAAAAAAATTTCCAGTGGCAACTAAGGACATCTGTTCAAAAGACTAAAAAAGAAAGGGGGGAAAAAAAGACCAACTACTTGTTTAAAATGTCTAACCCAGAAATAAACCTTTGTTCCTTTGTAAGAGGGTTATGGGTGAACTTTCAAGTATGATAAAGCCTCAGATATACTGATAATATATATACAAGAAAGACCTTCTCACTGGGATGAAATGGTTCTCTCCTTTGTTATGTTAAGCTCTATGTCTAAAAGAGGTTGTTATGAATGTCATGGGATGATGTTCTCTTGCTGAAGTGTCTTTGGAAGATCCAAGTACCATTTCAAATAATAGTCTCTCATGTAAAATGTGACATAAGTTACTTCAATGTCCTTTTTGCGTATAACTCATGCCTTGCTGTTATAGGTTTTACTATGCGAAACATCACCAGGTTATTATATTCTCAGAACCATAATTTAAAATGTATTTCTAAATGAGGTGTTTCTGGCAGAATACAAATTAGTGTTGATAAAGTAACCATATCAAAAAGCTTTATTTGGATAATTATTACACTTGGATGTAACTTTTGAAAAATAATTAAGGGCCAAAGCAATAGTACAGCGGGTAGGATGTTTGCCTTGAACACTGTCTACCTGGGTTGGATTGCGAGGATCCTATATGGTCCTCAGAGCACTTCAGGAGTATTTTCTGATTACAGAACCGGAGCAAACCCCTGAACATCCTTGGGTGTGACTCAAAAAGGTGGAAAAATGAATAAATAAATACTTAGGATTGTATTACACTGTATAAATTGCGATGTATTTTGAAAGCCTAGTTTTCTTAAATGCAGTTGATAATTCTGATTAACAAAGTATGACTTTGTGCGATTTCTAGAATCCTGGGAAGCACTGTAATGCAGGACCTGTGTCTGTATAATTTTAAGAAATAATTTAAGAATACTGTATGCTAAAATGCAATTGTTAACCCGCAGCTTTTAATTAACAAACAGATCTAAGAAATTTATAAATCTCCTTTTGTGCTGACTTGACTTCACTTGCTTAAAAATTATAAACTTTATTTATTGAAAATAAAATTTAACATATTTTGAAATAGAATAGACATCTGTGCTATAATTTGGAGCTCTTAAATATTTTATATTCTTTTCTTTCAAAAAAAGACATTGTGGAATGATTTTTTACAAACAATTTGTGAAAGACGGTAGGAAAATAGTCAACATAACTAAGAAATTAAAGAGCAGATTTTAAAAACATTGCATTAAGCAAATGGATGGTGATAAAAGAAAAGCAGGAACTTCTATCACTACAGAATCAAACATAAAAGAACACTGACACCAAAATGTTTAGTCAATTCTGATACTGAAAAGTAATTGTTTTCTTTTTTGAAAGGAAGGAAGGAGAACTTGAATGAAGAAAAAAGGAGGAAGGAAGGAAAGGGAAGGAGGAAGGATGGAGGAAGGAAGGGATGAAAGAAGGAAGAAAGCAAGGGAGAAGTCGGGAAGAATGGAGGGACAGAGCAGCGAAAAGGAAGGGAGGGAGAGAAGTCAAAGGAAGAAGGAAGGAGGAAGGAAAGAAAGAAAGAAAGAAAGAAAGAAAGAAAGAAAGAAAGAAAGAAAGAAAGAAAGAAAGAAAGAAAGAAAGAAAGAAAAGAAAGAAAGAAAGAAAGGAAGAGGAAGGAAGGAAGGAAGGAAGGAAGGAAGGAAGGAAGGAAGAAAAAAGAAAGAAAGAAAGAAAGAAAAGAAAGAAAAAAGAAAGAAAGAAAGAAAGAAAGAAAGAAAGAAAGAAAGAAAGAAAGAAAGAAAGAAAGAAAGAAAGAAAAAGGGAAGGGAGGGAGAGTGGAAAAAAGGAAAGAAAAGAGCAACGAGGGAGAAGGAAGGAAGGATAAAGAAGGAAGGAAGGATGGGAGGAAGAAAGGAGGAAGGAAAGGAAGAAGGGAGGAAGGAAATAAGAGAGGAAGGGAGGGAGGGAGAACATGAGGGAAGGTGAAAAGAAGAATGGAGGAAAGAAAGGGGGGAAAGAAGAAAGGAAAGTAGGAAGAAAGGAAGAATGGGAGGAAGCAAGGTGGAAGAAAGGAGGGAGAGGGGAAGGGAGGGGAAGAGAGGGAGGGATGAGAGTGGTGAGGAGTATAGAGGAGGTAAGGTGCTTACCTTGCACACATAACCCTCATTCAATCCCTGGCTCTGCATGATGTCTGCCCAGGTTCTGTTCTGAGCCCTGAGTCACAAATAGCCTTTAATCATTGCCAGATGTAGCCCAACTACAACACCCCCGATTAAAAAAATATCAGATTTTAAAACAATAAATAAACCTCTAACACCATTAACAAGATCAATACATGGAAAGCACTGTAAAGACAGGTACAAGGACAGTGCAAAAATCAGAAGACTCTGGCATTTATATTTTTGCAAGGGAAGAAATGAACAATGTATATTATAGATTATTCTGAACACAAATCGTCTCACAAAATAACATAACATTCATGATAAAGACCATTTTGCTTTAGTTCTTAGTACCCATATAAGTTTTAGTTTTTAAAAAAATAGTAACAAAGCATGTCAAATGCCAAGAAAACCTATGGGTACTAAGCAAGCATGATAATCAGATATAGCTACAACATAATTATTAGAATCAGAGAAATTGAAATGGTTGCAGTCATTATAATAGCAGTCATAATGCCACCTCAGATAAGAAAATAAAAACTTTTTATATTATTGAATGAGGAAGGAAAATTGCACTCCTGCAAGGCCTATAAAATATAAATGAGTAGATAATGTAGATTATATACATTAATCATCTTTAAATTTTATCAATATATCAATTACATGTCATATAGCGTATCATTTTTTCCTTTGGAGAAAATGGAATCAATTCATCAAAGCATCTTAAACAGCATAAATATTATTATGCAATTTTTATTTTAATTGTTAAGATTTTATACACATATAGAATATGCAGTATAAGTATGTGTCATATCACAATGAAAATGTACCACTATATATGACATGTTCTGCAATTATTTTATTATATTTAAATATCAAAAGTCTTAGCTAGTAAATGTATTTTTCTTGTTTTTATCTATTGAATATATGGATCCCATGGAGTTCTGGAGAGCAGAAGGTGGCTCAGCCAACCCCTGTCCAAGTCCAACATAGCTCCTAGGGTTCACTCACATGTGCAGGGGGCTCACTGGCCCGACTTGGGTGGGAATTTGGGCCTCTCCTCTTATTCCTCCACCTCCATGTCAGAGGGCAGGGGCGTAGCTGCGAGGAGCTCCCAGCCACCACACCCAGCAACCGGAAGAGAGACATTCCAGACCCACAGCTGCACTGGCTCGACACTCTTAGACAATAATGGAAGTTAGGACGAGTTCCTTCCCACGATCTTTCACATTTATACACTGTAATGATCATTCTCCCGCATGGCAGAGCCTGCAAGCTACCTGTGTCGTATTTGATATGCCAAAAACCAGTAACAGTTATAGACCTCACTCCCATGGTTTGAAGGATTGGTTTGAGGCTCTTTTTGTTGCTAGAGCAAGCAGATGCCCTTGGGCTACACTAGCATGTGACAGGACATATGGAGATGTTACTGCTGCCCGCTTGAGCAAATTGATGAACAACGGGGAAGACAAGTGATACAAGTGAATATATGTAGCAATATAATCACTTATCAAAAATGTTAACTCTTTAACAGACTCTCAGGTTTCTTTAAGGATGGCTCACTGATTTACTTGCAGTTACAGGAAGATAAAATAATTCTTGTGGTATCTGATCCATTTTTTCTATTATATGGGTGAAGGGTTGGCCACACTCAGTACTACTCGAAGTTTAGTTCTGCTCTGGACCCAGAGATTACACCTGGAGTAGTTTTGAGGGGCATATTCTGTGACAGTGACCAAGCCAGAGTCAGCTGCACTCAGCACAAGCTTCTAAACTTCTCTACTATCTCTCCCAACTCATTTATTCCTAACCAACACTGACCAACTTGGAAGGGAAAGAAGAAAGGCATAGAGTCAACTCGTTTTTTTTTGCAAAATAATTAATGATAGAAAACATGATTTTAAGTTGTTCAGTGGTAAAAGATAATAACATAAACATAATTAATGACAGATGAATTAATATATTTAAAATTTTTAAATAACACAATTTTAACAAATTTTCATCAGATATTTCTTTTGAACTCCAGACTTGGGTCATTAATTCCTTTTTTATCTCTACTTAGATATTATGGTTTTGTTAAGAATTGCACAATAGTTTGACTGCGTGCGTCTGTGCTTGTGTGTGTGTTTGAGTGTCTTTATAGAAAATGGAACCTAGAGCCACACAAATGCAACCCCTATGACCAATGATGGACACTATCCTGGCTCTTGGATGACTAGACCTTGCTTTAAAGTAATTTGAGCTGGACATTTTGAGTTTGGTTTAACATCACTTGTGCTGAATGAATCTATAAATTCTATAGAATTTCTATAAATTCTATGAAATTGAGTGTTCTACTTTTTGTGAATCTTAAAACAGTTGTACAATCTTGGAAATACAAAATTAAGCTATTCATAATCCATATGAATATGTGTGAAGTAATAAACAACATGTTAGAAATTCTTTTCATCATTCTGGGCTAAAGTTTGCATGTCTCAGATCATGATCACGATCACGATCACGATCATCCCGTTAATCATCTATTTGCTAGAGCGGGCACCAGTAATATCTCCATATGTCCTGTCTCATGCCAGTAGAGCAAAGGGCATCGGCTTGCTACAGGAACATAAAGAGCCTCAAACCATTATATTAGGTCATGGGAATGACCTAATATAATTGTTACTGGCATTTGGCATGTCAAATACAACACGAGCAGCTTGCCAGGCTTGCCGTGCGGGAGGCATATTCTTTAAACACCTCCAAATAAAGCATGTCTCAGATCTGAAAGAAAAATACTGCCTCAAATATATGCTATTCCTGTGCCATTTTTATTGACTACATCGTTAGAAGTATTAATAAAGTTTAATAGTGCACATGATTTATGATTTAGCTTAATTTATGACTTGATTCTATGATAATAATTCAATCCCTTGCATTATTGTAAAGATATTTGCATTTAAGCATAAGATAGGTACTTCTGGCCAATATATTTTAAGCAATATTTTAAGAAAAAAATATGAATTTCCAAACAATGCTGTTCAAGATTAAGCTGTTTCTTTGGATAAACAGGAGGAGGAAAAAAAATAGGAGTTTGAGCAATTATATGCACTTAAAACATTTTCAAAGCTGTCGAATTCTTGGTCCATCAACTTTAACATCAACCCATCAACATGTTCCTGTTTTGTACATTTTTAATTTGGAAAGCAGAGAAGCATGAAGTTCGGCAGCTTCCCTAGCAGCTGTCACTCACATCAGGGACATAAGTTTTTTGCCAGAGAGGACCATATCTACATGAGAGTTTTTGTCATAAATCTTGATCTTTAATAAGTAAATTCATGAAGCTTATAATTGGCACAGTGCAGACAATTGTAATATATAATGTAGTGGCATCCTATAATATACATTTCACTTAATCTTTAACCTGACATATTGCAGGTTTTACAGCAGTAGTTCTCACATTGAGCCTCCATCTGTTAATGGCAGGAAAAACATCGCTGTACTCTTGGAAGCTGCCAAAATGTGTAAATCAATTGATATGCTGCTAACTGTGGGGTTCAAGTGTTCTCAGCGATGCGCTTTTTCTCTTCTTTCATTTAAGCAAGAATAACCTTTGAACACAATTTATAACAGTTCATTTAGATTAGATGTCTTAAGACATGATAGAAACATTGTTGATGTGCGAAATTACTGTAGCATCTCTCATAAATGTAGCTAGGCACTCTGACAAATCTATTAAACCTATTAATTCACATGAGTGGGCTAATGCTCTCTGGCTTGCCAAGGACTTTCTTGAGCGCAACCTCTAACTGCATCTTTAAGTCTTGCCACCTTTGTTAAATCAGTTACAGGGCTTCAAATAATCTCCTAAGCACGCCAATATAGAATAATGTGAGCATGCAAAAGTAACTTATTTCATGTAAAGTCTTGGAAAAAATGTGAAATGCAGTTGACTACAGATTGTATGCTCCTCTGTGTTTCTTTGCCAATATAGTATTTATCCCGAGTTAGATTAATTAATAATCATTTACTCTACTGTGTACTAGGAATTTTCCTGAGTGTAGGATCTACAGGTATGTTGAAATATATTTCTGGTCATAATAGTACACTAAAGATCACAAAATATATAGATGCATGTAACTAGAATGTAACCAATTAATAATAGATAAGAGGGGGAGAGATAGAGGAAGAGAAAGAGTGAAAAAAAATCCAATACATATATTAAGACAATAAAATAAATTCAGTATTTTCAATAAAATCAGTTTAAATAGAAATAACCATCACTTTTATGGTTGAATGACATTGAGAATTTTCTAATTTCCATTACTTTTCCTCATCTGTGAGGTATAAGATGGTTATGACAAACAGATTTAGTATAGGAATTAAATAATATTTTCAATGATATAAATTTAGAGAAAAATAAACAAATGCACTTAATTCTTAAATTCAGAGGAAGTTTTTCCATAAAGCAATGTATTTAGCATAAAATATCTAATTAGAGTAATAGATATGTTAGTTAAGGTGTTTAAACAAATTAATATTATCAGGTTATCTTAAAAATAAAAATCATAATTTATAGTTCCAAAGGCTCATAAATTCAAGCTCCAAATGCCGGATGAGGGCCTACTTCCTGGTAACAGGTTCCCTTTTTCTTGATGGTGAGAATAAGAGAAAGAAAATATTCTCATCTCTCTTCCAAAGATCCAACAAATTATCCTCTCTCTTACAAAGATCCATCTCTTTACAAGATCCTCTTCATGATCCCAATCTCCAAAACCATCACAATGAGCCTAGGTTGTCAACCTTTGCATTTGGGTATAGTGAGAAATATAAGTGTATAACTGAAGCTAAAGTTTAATAGATGGATAAAAGAGAGAACCAATAAAAATGCACACATTCTACTGAAGATTATCTTGTCATTTCAAAAGGAAAAGCTATTTAGTGCCTCTGTGCTAACTTGAATGAGAAGTAGAATTTAAAGAAATGACGGTGAAAAGCCTAGTAGAAATGTATTAATGAAGTATTAAGGTGCTATTTTAAATTGCACATCTTTTTTTTAGACATGGTTACTATGTTGCTTCATTATGAGTTAAACAAATCATCGAAATTTAGTCCAATTTCCATAAACAAAGTAAGAACTCACCATTGGAGTCATACCAGAGGTACTTGGACTTTGATATTAGTTCTACAGTTAGGGCTATTCCTTAAAGTGCTAGAGAACAATTGGATTTTTTATTTAAGACTGAGCCCCTAATGCCTGTACTATCTCAGTGTTCCTCATTTATCAATCTGAAATAAATTTGGAATGCACTCATAAAATAAAGTGTAAGTTGACAAATATTAATGGTTGTATTCAGATTTAGGAGTGTTAATTTTCTCTTATCACTGCATACCATGATACTCTCTGACATTAAATATATTCCATTAGTCTAATCTTTTTGAGGGTAAAATATCTTACTGCACTAAGAAGTTTGAAGTGATGATGCTTTCTACATTAGCGGGTTGTCTCAGAAAAAAGTAAGGCACATTTTCATCCTGTTCAATGAATTATGCTGATGAATATGTCGTTTTTACCACATTATCTTTTCTTAAGTTTGACAATAAAGTCTTGTACCTATTTAAACCTTTAATTTTTTTTTTTTTACTTTTGGGTCATACATAGCGATGTTCAGGGGTTGCTCCTGGCTCTGCACTCTTAAACTACTCCTGGTGTGCCTGATGGACCATATGGGATCATGGGATCAAACTAAGGTTAGGCGTGTGCATGGCAATTACCCTCTCCACTGGACCAGTTTTGTTTTAATCTTTGGATAGAGTATACGCATGGAGGAATAGTATTAATAAAAATAAAAAGGGAGTAACTATATAAAAATACAAAACATTAAGAAGAGAATAAGCAACATAGTAGTTCACATAGTGTGATTCATTTCTAGGTGCATTGAATTTTAGGGATTCATAGCTTTAAGAATTCACACTTTTCCCACCCCACCCCTTTACCTAAATTCTGTTCTCTGTCACTTGTCACTTGTCTTCCTGTTGTTTGTCGATTTGCTCAAGCGGGCTCCAGTAACATCTCCATTCATTGGGAATAAGGTCCATTATTGTTACTGTTTTTTGACATATCAAATACACCACGGGCAACTTGCACTCTCTACTGTGGCTCTGGTTCATCCCAAGGGTCCCAGTCTGTGGTTCATCCCAAGGGTCCCAGTCTGTTCTCTAAAACAACTTTAACTAGGTCTACTTGTTTTTGTTGTTGTTTTATTTTGTTTTGGCAACACTCAGTGATGTTATGGATCTCTCCTGACTGTGCTTGGGGCACAATGTGGGGAGTCCATGACCTCACTTGCCTGGATTAACTCTGTAAGGCCAGCTATCTCAATTGCCCTATTTCCACTTGATTTGATTAATAAGAAGAAATCCCAATGGCCAAAAGGCATATGAAAAAAAATGTTCATCATCACTAATTATCAGGGAGATGCAAATCGAAACAATGAATTGTCATCTCACATCAGAGGCTGATGTAAAAATAAATATAAAATTATAAAACAATATGACATATTCCTACTCATTAAACTTAGTTTTTAAAATTTATTTATTTGTTTGCTTGCTTTCTTGGATCACACCCAGTGATGTTCAAGGATTGCTCCTTGCTTTGCACTCAGGAATTACTTGTGGCCATGCTGGGGACCATATGGGATGATGGAGATTGAACCCCCGTCAGCTGGGTGCAAGGCAAATGACCTACCTGCTGGACTATTGTTCTGGCCCAAAAGTTTAGTTTTAGTGTATGAGTCTTCATAGTGATAGTATGGCCCCTTAATAAAACACATAGTTGCTATTTTTAGTGTTCTTACATTGTCAGTCTTAGTGTGTTATCATATTAAGTGACCATTTATCTTAAATTAGTAACTAATATTTTTATCTGTTTTCTTCTTATTGCCTTTTTTCTTTATTGTTACTCTTCTATTTCTTAAGCTATTTATAATTTTGTTTCTTTTCCCTACATTATCCCAATTGTATTGTCTTTCCATTTCCATTCAATTATTTTCTGTTCTAATTTTCTGTTTTTCTTTCCTTTTTAAATTTCAGAGAATTTTACAAGCATATAATCAAGCTCAGAATTTTTCCCTTATCTGTATTCAGTCTCATAATAGCTTCAACCAATGCATTTATTTCTTTTACAACTAGTGTTCATTTTGATTATTTATTAGAATTTCATTCTGTGTTTATTTTAATAGTATTTTCTTGTGAGCTATATGTTTGACCCAAATACATTAAAATTACAAGACTAATTGTATCTGTTATAAATTCTAGTATTTATTTCAAAACTTTGCTTTGCATGATTGCAATTTTTTCTGTCCCTTAAGTTGCTATATGCATTTAATTATGGCTTATAATTTTAAGCTAAAACCAGACCAAAGGAATTGCAGTAAATAACCATGAGCAATGTGGTAAGTCTTGGGGGAAAGTTTCCTACAGTCTGATGCCTATGTCTTAGTTTGCTATAGAATTATGGATTGCTAACCTCATTCACGTGGTCCCAGTATTTCTTCCACCTAATTGGGTAAAGGTAAGTTACCTTTAAACTGCTGTACTTGGGTTGTTATTTTCCTCCAAAATCAGTCAAACTCCAATTACACCATAGAAGATTAGCCTCTATTAATTGAGCATAGACATAGTATCTATTCTAGTCTTATCTATTCTAGTCTTATTAGACTAGAATATATCCAAAAGTTTCCTTTTTTCCTTCCTATGTTGAAAAAGATAATGTTTTTCCAAAATTTTCTTTGAGAACTGATGGCATGTGTAGTTATGAAGACCTCTAAACACAGGGTTCTTAGGGAGTTTTTGACTATTGATATTGGCCATGATGGGTCTCCAGGAGTGTCTACTTTACTTTTTAAAAATGATAGCGAGTGATGTTACTAACAAGAGAAGTATCAGCTGCCTTTAAAAAGAAGTTTTGAGAATTGTGTGTCATACTTTAAAATCAGTAGAGCACTTTTTCACACAGTCACATTTTAATGACTTATTTCAACAATCACTAGAGAGACAAAATGCACATGTCTTCAATGAATGAGGTTGTCCTTATGAAAATTATAAAAATAGAACTTAAACCAAAATATTAATGAATATGGGCCAAATACCAAATCGAATAAGAAAGAATGATTTTTCAGAGTTAGATGCCAACATTACAATTTGAATTTTCTAATTTTATAAATTTGTATTTTCAGTGTAATCCAGAGATTTTAATTTTTAGTTCCTATGGTGCAGCGATAACTGGTTAAACAGGCAATTGCTATGGAAACACTAGTGTCTTTCTCTCTAATCTTATATTTATACATTTTTTTCCTCATATCTTCTTCAATAGCACACTCATTTTATGTAACAAATACATAAATATATTATGTGCTAAATAAGAACAACTTAGGCCACATTATATTATTATAAGAAAATTTGGAACTAAATAAGTATATGCTATAATTTTTATCATGGGATTTAGTTTAAAATTGTCAAATTAGCAATTTGTACATACTTTGGAAACATAATTTGTGTAATTGAAAGGTGTTTGTAGTAAATTGGTAAGTATAGTTGCCTTCCAGAATTTGTTTAATTGAAATATTTTATGAAAGACCATTATTTTTTTTCTTGGTGCTGCCAAAACAAACTGAACAAAAATATGTTTATTGGCAACACAGAGAGGAGGAAATATTCATGTGATGTTTCTTATTTTAAAAAGAATAAAATATCTTAGTTACTGGGTAAGCTCTAAGCTTTCCTTTTTAGAACATTAGAAAACTTACTCTAAAACTGTACTCTTCAATTGCTTCTTTTGTGCGCTCCAGATGCAAAGAAGTGTAATTGTCAGGTTATAAGAGATCTCTATTCTTACTTCTTTAAAGTCCCTATACAGTGCATTCTTCAAATATTCTTTCAGGATTCATTTTTCTTGAAGTGACAGGAATACATATCATGGGAAATACTAGCATATTAAGGTATATATGGAAATAATTTTATATAAATTATGATTTACAAAAATTAACTGATCCTGTTTTGACTGCCTTAATCACATAGTATCCAAAGGTGTTTTATTGGTTAGTTTTTCTTTTGTTGTAAGAAAGGGTGACAGTATGCAGTCGGCAATGTGCCTACCGAAATTTAATTGAGCTAAGGGAACCAATGCTCAATTTTGTTAGACTGTTCTGCGAAAATCGTATGTCCCAGGTGATTACAGTTACAGAACTCTTCCCATGCTTCTGGATTGTGTCTTCATCCATTTCTCTGCTTATCTGATCTGCTTATCTGATCTTTGTGCCACACATGTTTACTTATATGGGTCAGGTGTCTTTGTTACCACACTGCTGTTGCAGAGAACTTAATATTTGGAGAAACCCTTTATCTTTTGCCTGCAGTAGCTTAACTATACTAGAGTTTTCCTGATTAGAAAAGATTGTTTTCCCCAAATAACATAGTGGCCAATTTCTTGATTGTCCTTGAATTATCTTTCTCTGGTGACTGTGCTCTTATATAGAGCTCTGTGCTCAACGGATCCTGCTTGAACAGCATTCCTGCTTGAACTCCTCTGTGAGTTAAAAACCAACTCTATTCTGCCCCCTCTGCTGCAGAGGCTTCGTTCTTTTTCCATTGCAGAACAGAGCAAATTTCAGATGAAAGTCAGAGAAAAAAAAGATGTCACTGATCCTGCCATAAGTTCCAGAAGGACCACAAAACCATGTTTCATAATGTAATCTGTCAGTCTTCATATGAGACTACAGTTGTCCGCTGTCTGTGAACTATAGCGTAGGAAACATCACTTAGGAAGGTCGAGTAATGGTTAGGAAAGTGTCACTGCGAGCACTCTAGGAATTCATTGCCATACCAAAAAGACAACATATTTTATTCCTTTAAGTAGAGATAGACAGTAACTCTAAGTCCCTTTGTTCTTCATCAAGGTGTTCTTTAGTGGTTGAGCCCTATTGTCAGGGTTGATCACTAATAATCTTTTAGTGCAAAAGTCTGGTCTTTATCTTATGCAAAGAATGCCATCCTGTATTCATTTCCAAGTCGTTTTCCCAGATTTAAGCCTGTTAACACTATTATTCATGTGAGTTTTTTCTTCATCATTGCATTACTTCCATTAATAATATCCTTCATCACTTGTCACTTGTTTTCCCGTTGATCATCGATTTGCTCAAGCGGGCACCAGTAACATCTCCATACGTCCTGTCTCATGCTAGTGTAGCCCAAGGGCATGTGCTCACTCCAGGGACATGAAGAGCCTCAAACCATTCCTTCAGGTCTTCAGGTCGTGGGAATGAGGTCTATAATTGTTACTGGTATTTGGCATATCAAACATGACACGGGTAGCTTGCCAGGCTCTGCCCTGCGGGTGGGAGACTCTCAGTAGTAGGCTGAAATGACTCCTACCAGTGCTCAGTGCCCATATGCAGAGCTGGGGATCATGCAGGGTCAGCTGCATGCAAGGCAAGTGCACACTCACTCTCCTGCTGAGAAATCTGTTTCAATACGTTTGTTTTCATCACAGAATACTTAGACTTCTTTGGGGTTTTTCTGGTTTCCTTTTTTTTTTCAGGGGGCTGAAGGGGGTAGGTGCACCTCTGGCAGTAACACGGAAACCATGCAGTTTCAGGGACTTAACCAGCTCCTCATGTGCTCCAGCCCTTTAAGCTATTTCTCCAGCTCTGGTTTTTCAATTTTATGTGTGTTCACCTCTAAAAATATTTAGGCACTGGATTAAAATTTGTTTTTGTTACTTTTTTTTTTTTTTGCTTTTTGGGTCACACCCGGCTACACTCAAAGGGTTACTCCCTGGCTGTTCGCTAAGGAACTACTCTTGGTGGAGCTCGGGGACCATATGGGATGACGGAATCGAACCGGGTCAGCCTCGTGCAAGGCAAATGCCCTACCCTCTGTGCTATCATAACACCAGCCCCTAAAATATAACAGTTTCAACTTACTGCTTACTAAGTAAAAAGCCACTTCATGCTTGCTTTTTATTTTAATCAGCAGAAGAAAGCATTTTTT
Source organism: Cryptotis parvus (assembly GCA_021461705.1). Taxonomy (NCBI): domain Eukaryota; kingdom Metazoa; phylum Chordata; class Mammalia; order Eulipotyphla; family Soricidae; genus Cryptotis; species Cryptotis parvus. The sequence goes on along the minus strand of JAJIBD010025905.1, from coordinate 45,877 downwards.
CTTGGGGAAAAGCAAGGTCCTTCTTATTTATTATCTGCTCCAGGGTGATTGTGAGTATCTTGCTCTCTGTATACTGAAAGGGTCACACTCGCTTGTGTGAGGACAAGCTGGTATGATCCTTCCTATAATCTTAAATGATAGTCTCAGCATAGCCAGGGTGACAGTCTCCTGGTAAATTCCAACTGTCCCACGCTGGGAGCAGTGGGTATAAAGAGCAGCTGTGCCCAATCTAGGTAACAGAAGTCCTAGTAGATGTATAATTCTAAAGTTATTCAGAGTCAAGGTCATTTCTGTAACTGCCACAACCTCTATCAGTGTTTACATAGAAGAGAGATCTCATTAGAATGAACCTTGGCTTAAGAACATGTAAGTAGAATAAGCTGCAAGTTGGTAAAACAGCAAAAGCTCCCCTAACTTGCTAAGCCTGTCATCCAACAGTTTTTAAACTTTTCAATTTTAATTATGCTGTTATATCTATTTTTAGAAGATAGTTACAGACTCAGTTTTGCTCTTTGGTTTTCTATAGACTTGCAGTCAAGTCACTGCATTCTGGAAAAAATCTTGAGCAAACATTTTATATTCGGTCTTAGTTCCTTGTAGCTATCATATTGTCCACATCTTTCTAGACCTTAATTAGAAAAATAGGTTATGAGTTATGTCTGTATTGATCACAACTATTTTATGAAAACATAACTAATGTTTATACTTATGTTTTCATTCATATAAGGAGTATATACTGTGTTAAATATGCATCTCATTCTTGGGACCACTCTTGTTCCTGAATAGAAAATAAAAAAAATCAATTAAATCCCTGATTGCAGTTATGGACAAGAAACAGGATGTCTTTTTTTTCCCATAATAAACATCAATTGAAAATGTAATCTGGCTTAGAGATGTGCAGTGTATTATGCAAAATTTCTCCTGGTTGCAGTGAATTCCTTTCTTACCAATGGATTAATTGACAATAGTTGTCAAACACTGTCTTCCCGTTCATCGTCGATTTGCTCGAGCGGGCACCAGTAACATCTCCATATGACCTGTCTCATGCAAGTAGAGCCCAAGGGAACCTGCTTGCTCCAGGAACATAAACACTATTTTACTATAAATGTGTGCATATATGTATATGTGAACATAATATATATAGACATACAGACACACATATATTGTGTTTAATCATGCTTATCAATCACTTGCTCTCTCTGATATTCAGGTGTCATTTATATAGTAACTTACTATATTCTTGTTATGATAATAGACTAAACTAAATTAGTTCAAACACTGAATTCTTCTAATAGGTATTATTCATATACTTTTTTTTATAAAATTGAAGTGGCATTATCCTTAAAATGCACATGCTTTTCTGCTACTACTATGCTAGTGGTATTTTATTCCTCCATTTCATTATTAGGGTTAAGTCATCTTTTTTAACTCTTATCTATGTTCTTTTTTTTTTGCTTTTTTGGGTCACACCTGGCAATGCTCAGGGGTTACTTCTGGCTCTTTGTTCAGGAATTACTCCTGGCGGTGCTCAGGGGACCATATGGGATGCCAGGGATCAAACCAGGGTCAGCTGTGTGTAAGGCAAATGCCCTCCCCACTGTGCTATTGCTCCGGCCCCATCTATGTTCTACAACAGGTAAATTTTCTATAACATCAATGTAAGGTATACCAATACCTTACATCAATGTAACTAGTACCTTATATTGAAGTTATAGAATATTTACAATTTTTCTTGATTTCATTTGATTTTACTCTTGAAGCATTAATGTAGTGACATATTTTATTGTCATATAATTTGGTTGCTAGTGTGTTTAAACACCTGAACAAAGCTTTTAAATCTTCATATGATGCATTTTATTGCCAATCTATTAAAATATATTAGCATTTTCTTATAAAATATTTATATGCTTCAATTGAGAGAGCATTATAATACACTATTACTATTACAAAGGCACACATATACACAAACCAACAAGTATATTTACACACACATAGTAAATTCTAATATTTGGTATTTTTTATTATGTCAATGTTTCTCTTCCTAGGTTTGTTATATTATTGACTCTAAAGTATTTCACACTTGGTTTTTGGAAACGTGTTGCTTAAAATCTTGATGTAATACTGTTTAAATGAAACCTTCAATCTTCTAAACTCTAAAAATCTTTAAGAAATATTTTTTTTAAATAACGTAATTAAAATTTTTATGTAAAATATTTTTAGTGCTTTTTCCTGTTCTTCAGTACTTCCTCTACTATGGGGATACTATAGCATTTAATAATTCTTCAATAGAGGTGATCATGGTGGAGCACCTCAGGAGGTAAGAAAAGCAATTCATACATTTTCTACACAAACAGACTCTTCAGAGACCTCCCACGGGCATAGCACAGTTAAAGTATGTTTAATTTCACCCTCAGGTGGCTTTAGCAGGAAACAATTTCATCTCATCTCAGAGTTACTGGAGTCATATCTGCAATTTAAAGATAAATTTCCAGGGATAATCTTACATTGTTCTACATGACCCTATGTGAAGGTTTATTTTCAAGTCTTAGTAAATGAAGTAAGCATCATTCCAAATATATTTTAACACAATTTAATTCTGCATATATTAGGCAAATCCAAATAATGTCAGAACTTTGTATAAGCAAGTCACTGCAGGGAAGCACATTTGGAACTATTTCTATTTATAATTACATTTACTTCCAGTAAACACTTTTCTTTTACAGTCACTACCATTGCTAAAATCAGTGCTATTATAAAAGATATATATGTATATGGCCTTCAGTATGTTCCAAGAAAATAAAAAAAAATCACCTTTACATTATAAATGCCTCATTTGTGTTCATTCATAATCTTCTCTCCTCCTTTTCCCCTCATCCCTTCCTGCCTCAGCTCTAAAAGTATTGTTTGTTTCCGAACACTTAAAAATTTTACCTCTATGCCATGTTGCACAGTGATTTTCTCCCATGACATATGTGTTCTTATAAGACTCTTTCCAGTAAAGGCTGCAGCTAGCAGTAGAAAATAAGATTCTAGGTTTAATCTCCAGCATTACCAAACAAACCGACAAGCAAAACCTGTATTGTATTTATATATGGTATCACTTGTATCACTTGTCATTGATTTGCTCCAGGGGGCATCGGTAACATCTCCATGCCCTGTTGACATCAAGTGTACCCCAGGGACATCTTCTTGCTCCAGGAACAGAAAAAGCCTCAAACCGTTCTTTCATGGGAATGAGGTCCATAATTGTTACTGGATTTTTAGCATATCAAATAAAATACGGGTAGCTTGACAGGCTCTACTATGTATGTGGTACACATTAGTAGAAGGCTCTCATCTCGAACATTTACTGATGCAACTCAAAGGGGAAAGATCTGGTTTCCTCTTGGGAGGAGCTCTGCAGAGCAGTGGAGTCTAGATGTTGAAAATGACTGACATCATCGTGTGGGGGTTGCTCTGGCTTCTTGCTAGGCTCACTGGGATGATGGGTCATAGCTGGAACCTGGCTAGTACTGTATATAGCATATAAATATGAAAAATCCGGTGAAGGACCTGATCCTAATATCTAGTACAAACCCACAGCTCTGTCGTATATATGATAAATATACATACATACACATTCACATGTATAGACATATACCATACATACATATCTGTATACATGTGTATGTAACATACATATATGTATATATGTAATACACGTAATGTTCGGATGTTCATACATAAATAAATACCAATTTGTTGTTTTTCTTCATTTTAGGGATTTTTAAAAATTTATTTAAATATTCTAATTCTGTTTTATTTTGTTTGGATTTTGGGTGGTAAGGTTGGGTCCTTCTAGTCTTCTAGTTAAGAATTTTAAAGACTACTCTTTTTATTTTATTATATACCTTGACATATACAACAATAAAACTGTTTCGTGATTAGGTTTCAGTTATCCAGTGTTCCAGTGTTCCAGCACCCATCCCTCAATCTTTCACTTTGTTCTCCCTTATTCTCCACAACTACGGTAGAAACTTTCAACTTCTTTAGAATTTATTGGTCCTTTCTCCTGAATCAGTTTATTTCTCTTTATTCTGTTTTATTAATAGTATTTATTTTATTATACCATCATGAGTTAGACAATTACAAAGATGTTCATGATTGCTTTTCAGTCATAAGGTGTTCCAGCATCCATCCTACTACCATGCACATTTCCCACCACCAATGTCCCTGTATTCCCTTCTCCCTCTCTCCTCCCTCTCTCTTTCTCTCTCTCTCTCCCTCTCCCTCTCCCGCTCCCCCCTCTTCTTTTACACATTGTAGCTTGCAATACATTAATTTATGTATTACAATACGTATATTGCAATACATACATTTAGAGGTTGTCATGTATATCTCATCGCCACCCCACTGTGCAGCAGTCCTTTTTAAGCCCAGCCCAGGTACGCTGATCCAGAGACTCACACACACAGGGCAGAGATGCTACCAGCTCTCCCTGTGTCCAGCTGATCACGAGTCACCCAGGAGGGAAGGTGGGTTCTAGCTCTGGCCTGTCACCCCAGCAGAGCTTCGCAAGAAGCTAGAGGACCCCAACACAATGAGGGCTGCCATTTTCCACATCCAGACTCCCCTCTAGTCAGAGCTCCACCCAGCAGAAGAGATGATCTCAAGCCTGGTTCATCAATAAATGCTCAAGATTAGAGGTGACTACAAGAGTATCCCACACACACAGCAGAGCCTGGCAAGCTACCCTTGTTGTATTTGATATGCCAGATACCAGTAACAATTATAGACCTTGTTCCGATGACCTGATGGAATGGTTTGAGGTTTTTATGTTCCTGGAGCTAGCAGATTCCCTTGGGCTACACTAGCATATGTCAGGACGTATGGAGAAGTTACTGGTGCCCACTCGACCAAATCAGTGATCAACAGGTAGACAACTGATACTGGTTTTTGGCATATCAAATAAGATAGGGGTCTTCAGTTCTTATGAATAAGGTCTATAATTGTTACTGGTTTTTGGCATATCAAATAATATAGGGGTAGCTTTTCAGGCTCTGCTGTACAGGTGGTATACTCTCAATAGTAGGCTCTCATCTTGTGTATTTACTGATGAACCAAAATGGGGAGAGATCGGCTTTTCTCTTGGATGGAGTTCTGGTGAACTGTGGAGTCGGAATGTTGAGAATGACTGTCCTCATGGTGTGGTATTCCTCTGGCTTCCTGCAAGGCTCTGTTGGGATGGAAGGAGAGGGCTAGAACTCAGCTTCCCTCCTGGATGCACTCTTGGTCAGCTGAGTACAGGGAGAGCCTGTAACAGCTCTGCCCCATGTGTATGAGTCTTTGGATCAAGCATACCAGGGCTTGAAATAGATTAACTAATAGGTTAACACCTTAAGTAATAGGTTATTTAATATATGAAGGTGGTTTCTGGTTACGTCTCACCCTATGACCACAACTATGTAAACATATAAACCTTTGTACTTAAAGTATATATTAGCCCCCGAACAATGACTATAGCAGGGATTTGGGGGTGTGGGAGGTGGGGCAAGTTCAAACTTTTGAGTAGGACAAAATGTCCACTTTCTTTGCAGGTACACTAAATTTCTGCGTGAATTGTAACTGATTTATTACTGAATAAATAAAACTGATTTATTCTCTATGACCAACTGGGAGGGACAGAAGCAGTCAATAGCTGGACAACAAAATATGTAAAACCGCCATTTAAAAAAACTCAGCAAGTAAATAATTTATGTTTTGTCTTTGAATATAGGATTGGTTTATTCATATTTTTACACTAAAATGTAAACTATGATGCTGACTTTTGCTCAATAGTATAGGGTTTCGTCTCTTCCAATTATAAATTTCCAAGATAAGCAATATAAGACTATCTTGGGTTTCTCTACTGCAATGACAAAGAATGTGACTTGGTATTTGGCTTAAGTTTCAGAAAATATGCCTTAAATCTATATGGTCTTATGATCAATGTCCTCACTTGGTCTATTATACTTCCCAACACTAGAGAGAAAAAATAATAAAATTTGTGCAGTTCCTTAGTAGTTGATATCTTATTCACTACCATATTATAGGTTCCTGAGTTGAATACTACTCAGTGTGCTTTTTAAAAAAATTATCATACAGTATCTTTTGGGTTTCTTCAACCATACTGAGGTAGGCAATTTTTATTTTAATTAAAAATGAAATACCAACAAGGGATGTTGGTTGTGTTAATTAGATTCAAAATCACATACATTAAGTCTACTACTATTGTCCTGGGATTCTGAATGTTTAATTTAATTTAGAGAAAATACTAATATTGTTGCTATAGTTGGAGTCAGAAATTTTCATAATATCAAGTTAATTAATTTAAAAAATGTATCACAGGAAAAAAAGGACCCTAAGAGTTTCAACATATAAGCAGACTAAAACTTAGTTGCTACAGGAGTAAAGTGGTCTAGCTCTTATTATATAAGTTCACAATGCAGATGTAAATTAAAATTAAAAAATCAGAGAAATACATAGTTTAAAAATGGTATATCATGTTATATATTATGTTTGTATGTAAACTTAGTTAAAGATTAGTTAAGGGATTTACTTTTCCATGTGAAGCAAGATACTCAGTAAGTAAATAATTTATTAAACCCTATTTGGAAAGAAGTGAGGGAAGAGAAAGGGAAAAGCGTTTGTTCAAGAGAAAACAGAGGCTTCTCTAGAATAGAAATAGGCAAGTAAACACAGAGACAAGCAAGAAAATTAATGTTCAAGGAAGAATACTGCTTAAAGAGCAAGTCAGTTAAAATAATTTAAGAACAAACACAAAAAGAAAAAACTTGAAATACTCAAACACAAACAATGACCTAGTATTTTAATAATCATTCCTAGAGGGAAAGTAAAATATATAAACAAGAATAATGTGATGAAGGCTTATGAAGAGTTCTCAAACCCTGGCCCTGTTGGGTCTGTCTGATCATTGTGGTGGTAAAATGAACCACCGGGCTGGGGCGGGGTTTTGAGCTATAGTGCAGTGGGTTGGGCATTTGACTTGCACTCAGCCAATCCTTGGAGTCCTGCAAGAAGTGACCTGTGAGCCAAGGCCCAGGAGTAAGCTCTGTGTATGGTTGAGTGTGGCCACCAAGTAAAAGAACAACATAAGAAACTTCCAAGATGGAGACAATTTAAGCAGAATAAAGAAAGGTTATGAAAAAGAAGTTCACTGTGATGTCAGATACAGTGGAAATTTTTCAAGAAAGAGGTCTAACATTAGGGGCCATTTAAAAACATATTTTATTGAATCACTGTATGATGGAGAGACTCACAGACATGGGGCAGAGCTGCTAGTAGCTCTCCCTGTGCCCAGTGCTCATGAGGTGCCCGGGAGGGATGGCGTTTGGTAGCCTTGGCCCGCCACCCAAGCAGAGCCTCTTCAGACGAACCCCACTCCATGAGGGCCTCCATTTTCCACATCCGGACTTCCCCCTCCTCAGAAGTCCACCCAGCAGACCAGCCTATCACAGCTCGGCTCGGCGCGGCCATAAGCACCCATGTGGTTCATCAATAAATGCTGGATTTTGAGATGACTACAAGAATATGCTACCTGCACGGCAGAGCGTGGCGAGCTATCCGTGTCATATTTGATATGCCAAATACCAGTAACAATTATAGACCTCATTCCCATGAGCTGATGGAATGATTTGAGGCTCTTTATGTCCCTGGAGCAAGCAGGTACCCTTGGGCTTATGGAGGTACATATGGAGATGTTACTGGTGCCCGCTCGAGCAAATAGATGATGAACGGGAAGACAGTGATACAGTGATACAGTGATACTGTATGATCGGCCATAATAAAGCTATTTATGATTGGGTATCAATCATATAGTGTTCCTGCCTCTATAGCCATCTCTCTCTGTCTCTCTTTCTGTCTTTTTCTCCTTTTTGTGCATTATGGTTTGTAATATAGTCACTGAAAGGCTATAGTGTATATCCCATGACCTACTTTCAATATTCAGTTCTAGTCTAGTATTAGTATTTCCAACTATTACTATCAAACTGCTCCCTTTTCTACTGTACCTATAGTCTGCCCCCAAGTACATTTGGTAGAATCCAACCATTGATAAGTCCTCCTGGTTCTTGTTTTCCCTCACCTTGGATGTTAGTCTTATAATATTTTTTCTTTAAGCCCACAAATGAATGCATTCTTTCTATATCTATCTTCCTTCTGACTCATTTCCTACAGCATTATACTCTCCATGTCCATCCATTTAAAGGCAAATTTCATAACTTCATTTTTCCTGACAGGTGCATAGTATTCCTTTGTATAGATGTGCCACAGTTTCTTTATACAGTGTCTGTTATCAAGCCCTTATGTTGTTTCCAGATTCTGACTATTGTGAATGTGCTGCAATGAACATAAAATTGCAGTTAGTGTCTCTGCTGTGTGTTTTTGGGCCCCTAGGGTATATTCCAGATGTTGTATTCTGGGTAAAATGGGAGCTCAGTTTCTATTTTTTTTTGAGGAACGGCCATATTGTTTTCCCAAAAGGCTGAACCAGTCGACTTTCCCACCAGCAGTGGATAAGAGCCCCTTTGTCCCTGCATCTACACCAGCATTTGTTGTTCTTGTTCTTTTGGATATGTGACAGTCTCTGTGGTGTGAGATTATATCTCATTGTTGTTTTGATTTTCATGTCTGTGATGATTAGTGATGAAAAGCACTTTTTCATGAATCTTGTGGTCATTTGAGTTTCTTCTTTGAAGAAGTTTCTGTTCATTTTGTCTTCCCATTTTTTGATGGGGTTTGATTTTATTTTCTTGTAAAGTTTGACCATTGCATTATATATCTTGGATATTAACCCTTTGTCTGCTGGGTATTGGGCAAATAATTGTAATGGGTTATCTTTGTATATTTGACACTATTACTTCAACAAAATACTAACAAATAGAATCAAAGTATTCATCAAAAGGAATATACACCATGTCCAAGTAGGATTCATTCCTGGGATTCAAAGCTGTTTTAACAATTGTAAGTCCATAAATATAATGCATCATATCAATATAAGAAAAAAAATTTAAATATGATCATTAAATGCAGAGAAAACATTTTGACAAGATCCAGCTCCATTCATAATAAAATTTGATTTATGGTATTATGGTACCACAGCCAATTCTAGTGTCCAAGACACTAGAAATTACTTTTACATAAATTTAACTGTTATCTAAATTTCCTGTATATAGTCACACAAATAAAAAAGTACTTGTTTTTAGTCATCTATACTGTGTCAGATGATTTCAATAAAGCAAATTTGTGAGTATTTAAGCAAACTCTTAATGTTTTTTATGCTACCCTGTGCTCATAAATGCAATCAGTTAGTAGTATTTCAACAGACATATGAATTGAAAGACATATAATATATTATTTTATTTAATTACAACAAATAGCTAAATATGGTATGGGCAAGTTTAGAAAACATACAATAATAATACATAGAGAGCAGATACGTTAGAGACAAAAGAGGATGCTGGAGGTAGGACATACTGCACCCTAATTTTCTACTTACTTGCATTCAAAAGATAGTTATATTTTTGGTATTGGAGGCTATGGAAAATGATGATCAGGAAATATTCCTCAGAACTTCTCCTGATAGTTGTTAAGGGACCATATATGGTGCCAGGGATAAAATGGATTAGAAACTTCCAGCACAAGTTGTGATGTATAGAAAACTTATTTTTGTTTATTTTATTGTTTTTTAGTTTTATTAGGGCTGACAACTTGCTCTGTGCTCAGGTATCACCTTTAATGGATGGTACTTGTGGCACCAAATGGGGCATGGGGGATTGAACCACGGTCAGTCTTATGCAAGGAACACAACTTACCTACTGTAATATCTCTTTGGCTTTGGGCCATTTATTTTTCATTAATCTAATTGTTATTGATTTGATTTTGAGTAACAATTAAGAACGTAATTCTCAGAACATAAATATCCTATTCAATGTATTACTAGATATTAACTCATTTTATATACTTGCAAATAGCTAAGTCAAATTTAATGTTTATATTTCAATGTATAATTCTGGTAAAAGTTCAGTCATGATTTTATTGTACTTCACATAACAGTGATAGGTGATCTAATGAGGCAATTCGCAGAATAACTTAATGCCAGTAGTTAACAATATTCGTCTCTAATTGGTTTCTTCATTCATGTTCATTGCTGTCCTATTCTGTGTGATTGTTTCTGTGAATAAATGTGTATACAACTGACTAAAGCCAACTGGTGATGAAGTCAGACTTGCTTAGAGAATAGATGAAGTATTAATAAAAGAAAAACATTTGTAAGAAATGAAAAATCATTCAAAGAATGGAGAGAAAAATATATTTTAGTAAAACATTTTTAGGCATTTAGTCTACTAACATTCCCATATTTAAATGCTTTGCATTTTAAAACTCAATAGACATGTCCTATATTATCTTATCAAAATGATGAAAAACATTTGATTAATTAAATTTGAATTGAGGTTTTATAATTCCCTTTGCTTCTCATACTCCATTTGAATTTAAAATCTGTATGTGGTTTAACTGTTTAGACTTCAGACTCAATGAAAACTCCATTTCAAACACAGTGTAGGTAAATAAATCTTATTTAAAATAGATAATATAACAACTTCATTTCATCTTTATTTCATGTTGTTATTGTTATTTTTTCTATGCTGGGGATGGAACCTAGGTCTCATGAGCGCAAGACACTCATTATTTTTAGGTTGTCATCTTTCTGAGAAAAGAAATTGTATTTAATATTTGAAATTATGTTTAATATTTCTCCTAAAGAAATCATCTGTACTATGAAATGATAGATGATGTTAAGTAGTTCATCCATCTCACTGTTGCAGTCATTTTCAATGACT